>PVJO010013421.1:0-51905 GCA_004026905.1 Hystrix cristata
AGAAGACCATGGACGAGGATGGAGGGGGAAAAGGCAGTGTGACAGATTTCAGTGTTGTGAAGGGTTTTGATTCATGCTACAAGCTTTGGCATTTTATTTGTACTTTCTAAAGTAACCCCAAATTGATGTTCTGTTTGATAATGCACACATACAACCCTATGTCTAAGTGAGTGTGGTTGGCTGAAAAACGCCTCCTCTGAAGATATTTGTATCCTAATCCTTAGAATTTATGAAGGCTGCCTTATAGGAAGAAATTAAAAGTGATTTTCAGATGTAATTAAGGATCAAGAAATGGGAAGACTGTCTTGGTTTAGCCAGGCAGACCTTAAATGCAACCACAAGTATCCTTACAAGGGCAAAATGGGGAGATCCGAGACACAAAGGAGGAGGCAGTGAAAGTAAAAGCAGATTTAAGGATACTAGCCTTAACGACTGGAGTGATGCTGCCTCAAGCCAAGGAACCACGGGCAGCCACCAGAAGCTGAAAAACACAAACAAAATGTTCTCCAGAGCTTCCACAGGGAGCATGCCCTCCAATGCTTTGATTTCAACCCAATAATACTTAAATATCTTGCTACCAATACTTTACACGAATAAATTTCTGTTGTTTTCAACTACCAAGTTTGTGGTAATTTGTTACCACAGCTACAGAAAACTAATACAAGGACTCAGAGAAAACACAGTGCAGGACAGGAAACTTAGGCCACATGGTCACCTCATGTCCCGCCAGCTGTGTAGTCCCCAGGAGTTGTGCAGTCGCCCCGAGGAAGCTCCAAAAGAACAACTGACGCTCGCTGAGGATGGCACAGATCAGCTGGGATGTCTTGAGACTCGGCGAAGGCACCAGGAATTCCCTGCTTGCCGCAGACTCCAGGATCCTGGATACACCGACTCAGGAGGCCTGCTCAGAAGAGTACTCTGTCCTGCTGCGGAATCCTCACAGCTCCGTTCCTCGGCACTCAGTCCTTCCCCTGGCTTTCCAAACAGCCACATTCTGGGATCCCCATCAGCGCTGGCTGACAGAGGTCCGGGTGTTATCAGAGGGGTTCCGATATTCCTGGGTTCTTTCCCTCCTCAAGCAAAGAATTGAATGAGGGGGACTAAAAGTAGTTCTAAAGTTTTATTTAAAATTATAGAAAAAAGAAGAAAAGGAAAATTGAGCCTAACAACAGAAACAGCAAAATGTGCACTAGGCAGAAAAGGCACCGTAGGGGTTACCACAAAGAGGCATGACAGTCTGGGGGCTGGGAGAGAGCAGGGACAGCCCCTTCCCTAGAGGCGCAGTAGGAAGAAGGAAGAGCTGTGGCGCCATTCATATTTACCTGGATTCTACGCTCCGGAGAGTTTCCCGATCCTGTGAGAAGAGGGGCGATAGGAATTTCACGCCCCAGGCTGAGGTCAGGTCAAGGCCACTCCCCCAAGGTCCTGTCCATCCTCCCAGCCAGGTCAGGCCACACCCTGTTCCTCATCAGGGGTGTCCACAGAACGACCCCACACCCGCACCAGGCTCCCACAACTCCCTCCCACCTTTCAAAGACAAGGTCAGCTCTGAACGAAGAAACGAAAAGCACCGCTGCTACCGGCCCAAGTCTGGGGCGTGCCGAACACGCTGTGGCCTCACGCAGCCGAGCAACCGGCTTCCTGACCGGGCGGCTCTCGCCCTCTGCGCAGGTGCAAGCAGCTGCTTCCGCAGGAGGCTGGACCGGGGCACGGGGCGGGGCTCCCTGCGGGGGCGTGGCCGCGACGCGTGGGCGGGGCTGCCACTGGAGGCGGCCGGGATGCGGGCCGGGTTGCCATGGAGGCGGAGCCAGGATATGGGGCGGGGCTACTGCTGAGTGGGGCGCGACCCGGGGCGGGGCTGGGGGCGGGGTAGGGCTTCCCACGGAGGCGGGGCCGGAACCGGAAGCGGGTGTACTGCTGCAGGCGGGGCGCAGCGCGGGGCGGGCTTTCCGCGGGGCGGGCGGGGCGGAGGGCGGAGCCACGTCGTCAGGCGATGCGGCGGCAGCGCGGCGGGGTCCGGCGCGGGACCCCGACCCCGGCCTGTGCGCCCCCGGAGCCGCCGCGGGAGCCGAGCCCGGGCGCGGGGCGCGCCCGCCGCTTCCTGCTCGGCCTCTACCTGGTGGGCTTCCTGGTGAGTGCGGGGCCCCGCGGGGCGCGGGACCCCGGCCGGCTCCCCACCCCTCCTGGCCTGCGCCCCGCCCCCCGAGCCCCGCTCGCCTTCCCTTTTCCCGCTTTCTCAGGGCCCGGGCGGCACCCCGGCAGCCGTCCACTGCTGGCCGCGGGGCCGGGCGGGGACTTCGGCCTGGCCGGGGCTGGGCTGCGGGTGGACCTGCGCCAGGCGGAGAAGGGGGCGAGCTCCCTGGAGAGCTGGGCGGTCTGTGCGACTGTGCACTACAGACACTGGGTCCGGTTCCGTGCTTCTGGTCTCTGTGTGTCCTGGCTCACTCCGGAAGTTATTTACTACGTAGACTGGAAAGCCACTAATCAAATCCTCATGGGATGCCTGAACGCCTGCCTTGTGGCAGGCACCGTGCAGTAAGCTTGTGTCCTGAGCCATCGTCTGCGGGGACCTGACCCGCCTATTCACTCCTTCCCTCCCCACCCAGGCCTGGTACTGTAGTTAGCCCCATTGTGAGCTAACCCCAAGGGCTGGAAGGAGCGCCCGGCAGGATTTCCTCTTCGGGCCAGAGGAGCTGATTGGAAGAAAGGTCAGTAGGAGAAGGCCTTGAAAATCACATTGTGTCACTGGCCCCGGCAGCTGCCCAGATGCAACTTGAGACCACCACTTCTCAGAGTGATGCTTCCCTAGAATTAGGAGTCTGGATGCCCCGCCAGGTGGGAGAGAACAGAGAGGCAGGCTCCATCCCCTCCTTCCCCTCCCTCCCGCAGGATAGGGCATCCAGCTGTGGTCCATACGTAAAGGCTCTCTGTTGGATTAGTAATTAAGATGGTGAAGAAAGAACGTTTCAGCAAATTGCTGCGCACACAGAACTAGGTACCCCTGATTGTCTATCAGCGAATCCGTAGGATGGATGGGGAAGCACAAGGTTCACTCTAGGCGTAAAGACAGGGCTGTTCGTGCGTGCTCTTTCCTTCAGTTTAACCATGTTCATAGGCTGAATGTAAGGAAAACTGTGTATGTGGTATCTTTTTCTTCCCCTAAACCAGTTGTAGCAGGTAACCGAGTGAGGCAAGGATAAGAGTGAAATTTATGGGAAAAACCCGTAGTCTTCTGAATAGCTCAGTACACTTCCAACAGGATCCTTTCGTATCCCCAGGATGCAAAACAGGATAGAGAAGGCACTTCCTTGTGTGCCAGGCTTCCTCGGCCACTGGGTGATGATGACAGTTCACCAAGGAGGTGATATTAGACGCCTTCTTTACCGATAACGGCCCTGGGACATGGAGACACACTAAAACCTTCCAAGGGCACAAATGACCGAGCGAGCTAGAGTGGAGCTCTAGTGGAGATGGCCTGTCTGCCCCAAAGCCTGTGCACGCTGCACTTTCTCTGACTTGGCTTTAAGACACCACCCTTCCCCAGGGGAGACCACCCAGTGCCTACGTGCCCTCTTCTTGCTACTTTCCTGAGACTTTCTTCTCAGCTGGCACCTTGTAGGCCACAAACTGCAGGTTCTAGCACGATAGTTGTCAGAATTCCAGAAGGAAATTGTTAGCTTTCAGCAAGTGTTGCTTCACCAATCGATATGGACTGTCCTGCCCTTCTTTTTTACTTCATCATCCGCAGAACACATGGGCTTTTTATTGTTTTTGTGTGAGGAACTTGTGTTCCAGCTGTCTGGAATCTTAAGGCACAGTTAGACTCTAAAGGGAAACTGATTCTGCGTCAGGTAATCCAGGCGTTTACACGTGGCTCCTGTCACAGCACATTTCTTTTGGAGCTGCTCCTCGCCTTGCCCAGATGACGACATACTCTGGAATACAGTTGTGATTTCTTATTTGCTGAGAAACTTAGATACTGGCTTTATTTTTGAAGTCGATTAATAATTTCAGGAGCAGCACTTTAAAAATTCTCAGGCGACAGTTTCTAACCCAAGCCATCGTTGTTTGTTTTCTCTTAGGATTTGTTTGGGGTCAGCATGGTCATCCCTTTATTGGGCCTTCATGCCAGGTCACTTGGAGCAAGTCCTACTGTGGCTGGCATTGTCGGTGAGTGGGCACCTGATCAGCCGCAGAACACTGAATTTCAAGCACTTGTGAACAACTCCTCTTTATTGCCAAATGTTGTTAAAAGTGGTAAACAAGAGAAGGGGTAGGAGGTTGGGGGTTTAGCTCAGTGGTTACAGTGCTTGCCTGGCAAGTATGAGGCCCTGAGTTCGATCCCCAGCACCCTCCCCCACAAAAAAAGAATCACAAAAGTGGGAAACAAGATAAAATGAATTTCTAAAATATTTTTAAATATTGCCCTGTAGCAAATGTAATTCCTTTCTATCCTAGACCGCCCCTATTCAGAAAGGTTTTGAGGTTTGAGTGTTGTCCCTGCACCCCATACCGCCACTGATGTAATCAGGACTGACTCTGTGTCCCCAAGGAGCTGGCTGTGAGTACTGTGTAGGGTTGGCCTCTGTGTACAGGAACCCATTTCCTAAGGGCGGACACAAGAAAGACATAATCTGCGGAAGTCTCACTTGGTGGGGAAGCTGGGGCCAAGCTTGGCGAATTGGTCACATACTTCCTGTGCTGCAACACATCTTGGAGCATTGTGGGGTTTCTCTGCCTGTGCAGCATAAAACTTCCACCTGAAAGTCATCAATTTACAAACGAGGCAGGAGTGAGGATTTAGGAGTGTCTAATTAATGAGAAATCCTGAGGACCAACATCTCTTAATCATTCACAAGCTGGACAAGTAAACGTTCTGGGATGGTTTTGTACATTGCCTTTGTTAAATCAAAGTCCATACCATGGTTGGTATTTTCTCTGCGAAATGTATCTTTCTGAGTTTTACTGGACCACCAGCAGCAGGGAGATTTCTAGGAAAAGCAACAGGACCTATTACATGATAGTGGAGGTAAAAGAATTCTGTAAAACTTGCTGATTTCTGTATAAAATTAATGCAGTTATATGCAGTGTGATAAAAAATAAAGTGTTTAGTTTTTTAAAAAATATGTACTTTGGGAAAAGACATACTGCCATTAATCTCCCTCAAAATAATCCCCTTGTTTCGAACACGCGTATCCCATTGTTCTTGCCACTTTCTGTAGCAGTTCTGAAGGCCTCTTTCGTCAGTGTCTAGTTTCGCTGTCTTGGCTCCTTCGATTACCTGCATTGACACAGAACGTTTCCCTGTCGTGGTCATTTGGACTTTGAGGAAGAGCCTGCATCTACACAGCACCAGATCCTGTGAAAAAGGTGGATGATTTTGATCACACTTCATAAAGACACACAAGAAACAGAACTTGTGAAACTGCATCAGAAAATGGCAAGAACAATGAGATAAATGTGTTCAAAAAAAGGGGGAGGATTTTGCGGGGAATTCGTGGCAATGTGTTTTTTTGTTTTTTTACCAAGAACATGTAATGGTACATTGTCCATATATTGGTCACATTTAACATGTTTGTTTTGTACCTGTACGTGGTATCTCTTGGTTCTCCCCCCTCTACCCTCCCCTCCCTTCTGTTCCCTCCATCCCTATTTATAGCATGTTTATTTACAATTCTCCATGATTTCCCTTTCCCCTTTCTTTCCGTTTTTTCCCTTCCTGCTTTTCCCCCTTCCCTCTTTCTGGTACTCCTCTCCTTTGTATATTATCTTCCTTTTATATAATATCCGTTACACTATTTTGTCCTTATTTACAGTTATGGTTTCTCTTATCAGAGAAACAATTCGATGTGTGCTCATGAGTGTCTGATTTATTTCGCTTGGTACTATATTCTCAAGGAACATCCATTTACATACAAATGACTCTAGTTTATCCTTCTTTATGGCAGTGTAGTACTCCATTGTGTAGAAAAGCCACATCTTCTTTAGCCATTCATTGGTCGTTGGGCATTTGGGTTGTTTACAAGACGTAGCTATTACAAACTGTGCTGGTATAAACATGGTTGTGCATATATCTCTGTGGTATGACGATTTTAACTCTTCTAGAAAGATCCCCAGTAGGGGAATAGCTGGATCAAATGGAACCTCTCGTTCTAGTTGTTTGAAGAATCTCCATATTGATTTCCACAATGGCTGGACCAGTCTGCATTCTCACCAACAGTATCAAAGTGGGTCAAAGATCTAAACATTAAAACAGAAACACTAAATTTACTGGAGAATAGAATAGGAAGAACCCTTGAAGACATAGGAGTTGGGGAAAAAATTTATGGACAGAACCCAGACTGCACGGGAAACAGTACAAAGAATCAGTGCTTGGGACCACATGCTACTAAAAAGCTTTTGCACAGCAAAAGAAATCACCAATAGAGCAGGACGAAAAACCACGGAATGGGAAAAAATTTTTACTAGCTATCCATCAGACAAAGGTCTAACATCTAGAATATATAAAGAACTCGAAAAAATTAAACCTCCCAAATTTAAAGACCCAATCCAAAAATGGGCAACTGAAATGAATAAACATTTCTCAAATGAAGAAATAAAAATGGCAAATAAATACATCAAAAAGTGTTCAACATCACTAGTCATTCGCGAGATACAAATCAAAACAACATTAAGATACCCTCTCACTCCAGAAAGAATCGCATCTATGAAAAAATCAACAACAAATGCTGGAGGGGCTGTGAGGAGAAAGGCAATGTGTGTTTTACTGTAAGAAAATTTTAAGAACGTAAACATTCGCCATGTATTTTGGCCATCGATTGTGAAATGGTAAAATGTTAAGAAATGAGTCAGTGTTAAGGTTTTAAGACTCAGTATAATTTTTCTAGGATTCAGCTGTCTCCTCCCCTCTGTGCACCACTGTAAGTTGGAGCTACATAGTTCTCACAGAACAGAAGGACTTTCTTTCAGGGCCCCTGAGCTCTAGCCTCACCTTTATTCTCCCTTCTGTTTGCCCTGTTTTCTTTTGAAGTCATACTCCTTGTGCTCTCCCAGGTAGGAAAAGGTGTGAGAGAAATTCCTTGTCCTTTTCTAAAACTTCTGCCCTTCTGCTTTTCTTTCAATTTCCATGTAATTGCTAACACCCTGATTCATTTTCGTGTCAGGTTCACCTGATTTTGCTGACGTTATTTTCATGTTTGTTTTGTTTTCGTTCTTGTTTTTGGCAGGCTCCTGCTATGGCGTTTTGCAGCTCTTCTCCAGCACACTGGTGGTAAGTTATCCTTGTCCATGATGCATCTGGAAATCACAGGCCTCCCCTCTGAGCACCATGCTTCGTGGCTATAGTGACAGAGGGCTCGAGATGTACCGAAAAGCATTGAGCAGATGATCAGAATATACGGCAAGCAGAGTTAGACCAAAAGGATCCTCTTGTTGCCCATTCTTTTTATTTGGTCCAAGAGAAAGCAGAGGGCTTAAGGGGAAACCCTGGGAGTTGGGGTAGATCTTGGATGAGAACGATTGTTAGGTTGTAACACAGTCCTCCCTGCTAACTTCTTCCTGGAGAAGAAAGTACCAACAAAAGTTACTACCAGTTTTACTTTTTCCTTCATTTACTTGACAGTCATCACATGTATTTAGGTTTCTAGGATTCTGCTTGAAGTTTTGCCTGTTGAACTACATGCCTGAATATCTTTAAGACTAACGTGAAGAGATGGAAGCAGTGTGTGTGGTTGGTGGTGTGTCTGCATGTGCAGGGACAGGTCCGAGGTGACCCTAGCACTCTGCTTCTGGCCACCCACCAGGTGGTGGCGCAGACCCTGCCTGGCCTCCCTGCTCTTTCCTTCCTGCTGGCTGCTGCCACTCTGGTCTGCAGGCCTTAGTGTCCCGGGCTCCAGACAGTGTAGTGTTTGTCACTTTGGTCTCGTGGGTTGACCACTGGTGACTGGCCTGCTGGTTTCATGTTTAGTGAGTGTGGCAGAAGTATCCTGCACCTGTGTTTCCTGGAGGTTTTTTTTAATTTATAATTTTTTTTATTTGTAAAAATTCATTTGGATTTCATATTGAACTCATAAATGAGTAAATAGCTACTTCCTGATTTATCTTTTTTTTCCTACTTCCACAGCCCTTTTTGAGACAGGGTTTCCCTAAGCAGCTCATTTATCCAGGCCAGTCTGGAACTTTCCATCCTCTTGCTTCAGTCTCCCAGAGTGCAGGGATTACAGGCATGCATCACTGCACCCAGATTTATTCTTTTTTTGAAAAAAATATTTCCTGTATTAAATTTGCATAAAGATAATAGTTTTATTCTCATTTAAGCTGCAAAAACCCTGTAGTGTAGTTTGGCATCTTCATTCCTATAGGAGGAAATTAAGAATCACAGAATTTCAGTAATGATGGAGTCTCCCGGCTTCATTGTCCAGAAGTGTGAAGAACTTGGGCCAGGTCTTCTGAGCCCTCTGCTGTGTTGGGAAAGTCACTCCCATCACGTGCTGCATGCGCAGATCACAGATCGCAGCGTGTAGGCTGTGACGCACGTTAGTTATCCAGGGCTCTTCCCTGGCCCACTGGACTCAGGCTGCCTCAGCATAAGACATTTCCAAGGATGTTTGCAAAGGGCCTACCTTGAAGGGGCTTGCTGTAACATTATTCATACCTTTGACAAATAGAAAAGAACTAAATATCCCAAATATCTAATAAAAAGATTTGTTAATATTAGTACATGGTACAACGTAGAACATGACTTGAAACTGTAGTAATGGCAAACTTTAAATGACGTGGTGATGTTCAGATCATACTGTCAAAAAAGTGAGTTATAATACAGAACACTGTGTGACCGTTTTCTTTTTTTGTTTTCTTAATTAGTACACAGTGATTACATTCATTCTGGGAATAGGTACATATACACATCTTAACTCATTTTATTTCCCTGTGACCATTTTCTTAAAACTATACCATATGTAAGTTTGGGATCATGAGGTGTTTTTTTAATACTCTTATATCACTTTTCATTATTTTGTACATTTCTGAATGATGAATGTGGTTTCGAGGGAGCGTGGTTGCCTTAAAGAATGAAGGCAAAAATGAGCCTTATGTTTCACCCTTTTGCCAGCTGATTCTGAGCCACTAGCTGGCTGATTGGATTTTATTTTTTGGACCAAGCCAAGTGTGGAATTTACCACTCACCACTTGGGAGGACAGAGAACAAAACGTACCTAGTGATGGCATTACAGAACCCCTCGATGGGGACAGCAAGCCAGCTTCCTCCCAGTCCCTCCGTGGGGCTTTGCTGGGTGGTGGCTGTCACCGCCGACCGTGTCCCTCTCCTCAGGGCTGCTGGAGCGATGTGGTGGGAAGACGCTGCTCCTTGCTGACATGTGTCCTGCTCAGTGCCCTGGGCTATCTCCTCCTGGGAGCCTCCACCAGCATGTTCCTGCTCGCCCTGGCGCGAGTCCCGGTGGGTGAGTCTTGGCCCCTCTGTCTCTACCTCTGCCCTGCGTGTGGCCCTGCTGAGAGCCACCCGCAGAGAACATGGTCCCTGAGGAGTGACGGCAAGAGCTGTGTCTCTAGTAGTTGTGATGGCTCAGTACTCAGCCTCGGCCCGGCACTCTGCTGCCTTGGCCAAAACTGCAGGCCCAGTAGGGGACAGGTCCAGGAGTCCCCACAGTGTCATTGTCATGTGGGCACCATGCCCACTTCTGACCTACCTGCTCTGCATCCGACGAGTAGGAATGCGTCGCTGTCTTCGGCCAGCATCATGGTTTCCGTCCCCTTCCTGGGCTCCAGACAGTGTGGTGGTTGTCACTTTGCTCTCGTGGGTGTACTTCTTGCTTTGGACCTGGGCTGCTGACCTCAATTGAGATTTGACTGGCTGGCTTTCTGACCCCAGCCTGCTCTTGATTATTGCTCCCTTCTGAATTACTTGCTTTTGTGCATTCCTTGAGACATTTTGTCCGTTTGTAAATGTGTGTGGCATCTGGTGGGTGGGTAGTTATGGCAGAAGTGCTTTAGGCCCTCCTAACCTTTCCCCACTCTAGTGTTTCTGTGTTTCTTTCCTCCCCTTGCCCACTGGAGCCAAGCCCCCTTTGTGGCCCTGCCCCACACGTCTGCAGCGCTGGGTGTCTGCCTGTTTCACTCAGCTGCTCAGTCTCGCTTACCACCCAAAGGAATGGAGTGTAAGTCATTTAGCAAACAGCTAGCTGCCAATGTGCTCATCTGGAATTGCCCCGCTGCTTCTGTGATGTGTGTGTGTACTTGGAGTGTCCAGTGAGTTCTCCCTCTGAAATGCACACTGTGCCTTTTTGTTAACTGTAACATCGTGGCTTCAATGTGGCCCCTGATCCTCACAAACCAGCCACCGTGCCCAAGCCACAGTCAGTAGCCGCTCCTTGGGCATCAGTGTCGGGGTCTACCATGCTCCTCAGCTTGGTTGGCAGTGTCTTTGTGTACCACACGCCCTGCCATTCAGTGGTGTGCGCTACTCATACTTCCCAAGCAGGTGAGAGAGCCTGGCCTGTCACACCGCGGGCAGGGGTTCATGGGGAAGATCGAAGTTTAGCGTGAAATGCTGATCGCTCTGTTATATACCAGCATCTTGACCTTGGCAAACAAGGAGAGGTACACATAGCACCTTCTCTCACCCTTGTGGTCTCCTCAGTGTTTGGTGGCCACAAACGAGGGATCTGGGTGCACCATGAGGCTTCTCCTGCCCATGTTCAGTTGTGGACTCAGTTCTTGGGCCTTGACTGTGATCCCTGGTTTTCCGCTCCCCACCTCTCAGAGACAAGCGACCCCTCCTCTCTGGTCACAGAGTGCTCGCAGCACAGTCCTTCTCCCAGGCATGGGTGAGTCCACATGGACAGGATTTCAGAACCGTCGCAGAATTCCTGCAAGATGGCTTGGGAGTCATCTTCTAGCCCAGCCCTTTCACCCGTGTAAGGAAATGGGCCTAGAAAGAGTCGCTCTCATTCCTAGAGGGCTTTTGTCAGTTTGCTGCTGAAAGGGGTGGCTGTCTGGCTGGTGCGTACCTCATTTCACACCCTGGGCATCCTGGGGATCGAGCCAGGATAAGGTGTCTGGGCCGTGGAGTAAGCACCGTGTGGAGCAAGATCACCTGCAGGGGATCCACAGTGGCCACCGTGTTGTGGTGCAGTTTGGCATGATCTGGGCCACCCGCCGCATTACGGCTGAGTCCTTGCTGTGTGTCTGTGCAGACAGTAGGCAGCCAGCTGCCAGAATCCCTCAGTGTGCTCCACAAGAGTGTCGGGTGTGCAGGAGTCAGACACATGAACAGAACTAGGAGGAGGATAGAGTCAGGTCACAGCTCTCGGGCAGGTTGGTCGGCAAGGCGCCATCAAGTTCCTTTTCATAGCCTGCCTTCTTTACCTCTCTGTTCCTCTCCATAGCTGTGTCACCTTCCGGTAGGCCCATTGTGTGTCCCCAGGAAAATCCGGGCTCTGGGAAGGCAAGAGTAGCTGTCTTTTTGGGGGATCAGTGCCGGGCTCACAGTAGGCCTGCAGTAGTGTTTGCTGTAGAGGTGAATGGAGACAGAAGTAACTGCGTGGTAGCCCCCATGGCGGCAGATAACAGAGAAGACCGGAGGTGCCAGATGCCATGACAGGAAGCAGCCATGGCGGGGCCCAGGGGCTGTGCCATGGGAGTGGTCACCTACCACAATTGTGGCACAAGTCTAAGAGTCCAGTTTTGGTGGGCGGGGGCTGCGGGTTGCAGCTTCAGAGACTCCATCCGGAATAGAGACAAGGTGCAGGATCACAGGGGACATCCTCTGGCCTGGGAAATGTCACAAAGCATCTCTCCTGTTCCCTTGCAGGTATTTTCAAGCACACCCTCTCCATCTGCAGGGCACTGCTCTCTGATCTGGTGGCAGAGAAGGAGCGGCCTGTGGTGCTGGGCCGGTTCAACACAGCCTCGAGCGCAGGCTTCATCCTGGGCCCTGTGCTGGGTGGGTACCTGGCCGAGCGGGAAGGCGGCTTCCGCCTCACCGCGCTCACCTGCTGCTCTGTCTTCCTGCTCAATGCCGGTGAGTGGAGTTTAGTGACAGAACATTGTTCTGTGGATGCTTATTGAAAAGTCTACTCACTTTTGTCACCTTATAATCTGGTGATTTGTAGAATAGGCGGAGTCCAGAACCCTCGTGCCCTTCTCCACAGTGGCTGCAGCTGGCTGCTTTCCCGCCGGCAGTGTACACAGTCTCCTGCTGTTCATGTCCTCGCTGTCCTTTGTCTTTTTTGTTTTTTAGTAACTGTCCTAAGGGAAGAGGGAGCAACTTATTGTGGATTTGATTTGGCTCATTCATGATGTTGAACACCTTTTCAAATAACCTGTTAGTCATTCTTTGGAGAAATGCCTGTTTCACCCCTTCGCTCAGTTTTTAATCGTGTTTTATATGTGCTGTTGACTTGTAAGAATACTTCTGTGTTTTGGACTACATCTTTATCTGATGTGGGTCAGACCTACAAATCACATGCCTGTCTGCGGGCCACCTATGCACTTTACAGTGTGTCCTGTGTGGTGCAGGAGCATTTCAGTTTGCTGTTGCCCGGTTTGTCTATTCATGTTCTTGTTGCCTGAGCCTTGGGGTTCATGTCCCAGAAACCGTTGCCAAAGCCGATTTTAAGATGCATTTTGGTCAGACTGCCTTTGCTTCCCACCTGCTCCATCTGTGATATGGGCAGCGATGCTCACAGCCTTGTTCTGGGGACTAGAAGAGGTTCCGTATGCAAACAGTTCACCTCGTGCCTCACATGTGGTGAGCACCCAGTAGATGTCAGCGGAAGTTATTATCGTTACAACTATTTTAATTCCATCCTCACTTTTAGTCCATCAGTGAGAGTTCTTTACATTTTTATCAACATTCTCTGAAGTGTCCAGGGGCTCCTTTAAAGATATAAATAGATGAAAAGTCCTGGTGACTTGGCTGACGCACCTATTCTGGACTTATTTGGAAAAACCATACACAGAGACAAAGTTGGTGCAGACAACGTGAAGTGGCCTTGAGTTCAGCCACCGGTCCACGATGAGCTTTTAAATCTGAAAGACTGAGAGACCAGTGGGGAGGTGTTGGAAGGCCATCATAGAATGGCAAGTTGGAGTGCAGATTTTAAAAAGTTTTGGAGCGTGCATTGGCAAGAGGCCTTTCTACTTGGATGGCACGGGAAAAATAGCAGAGCAAGAGCGTGCCAGGCATGAGGGCAGGAGGAAGACTGAATGGTGGGCAGAGCGGCTGCTCTAAGGTGCCCTGAGGTTTTGCCTGGGTGACTTGTGAAACATGCAGTGGCCCTGCTGGGAACAGATCCAAAAGATCCTTCCTGAGAGTATTGCTGTCGAACTGTTCGTGCTCCCCGCGGAGCAAGGTCTGTTGCTGCTGTCAACAGCGCTTGTCTCCCCAGTGTGGCCTCCCTGGAACCTGACTGCCAGCTTCCTTGTCAGAGCCAGCTCAGGTTGAGCTCCTCAATGGCAGGAAGTGGCAGGCTCTGTCTTTCCTGTTAACAGCTGCCTAGTGTTACATGCGGGGTTTAGCACGTGAGAAGCGCTCTGCAAATGTCAGGTGTTGAGGTGGGTGGGTGGGTAGATGGGCAGTTGGTGGACAGGCAGAGAATTAGGAAATTTGGGGAGTAAAGAAGTAAATGTAAGTTTAAATGTAAAGATGTGAAATACGAAGCGATGGGCTCTAGGAAACCACCACAGGCTTTGAGCTGGGGACAGAGTCTCTTGTACATAGTTTCGGTGTTTTTGTTTTGCTTTCTTTTAAACTGAAGAAGACGTGCTTGAATCCTGACAGCACAGCGGGGTTATGGGAATGGTGGCGATACTAGAATCAGAAATACAGACTAATAAATCTAGTACAAAACAGAGATGAGTGGCCTGGTGCAGATAACAGCTCCTTCTCCAGGAGGCCAGGGAGTCCACTTGTTCATCCCGCTTCAACAGGTCTCCTGCCTTTTTTTTCTTTTTTTAAATTTTTGTGAGTACATGTGTGCAGTACATGATGATCACATTCACTGTGGGCAGTTGGTGCATGTACATGACATAGCTTAATTCTTTTTCAGCCCCTTCCCCTCCCTGCCCTGTCAGTCTCCCTCCCACCATCTCTAGGTCCCCTTCCTGTTTGCAAAAGATCTATCTTCTTGCTTCCTGTTACCTTTTATTTTGCTCTGTGATACGTTTATACTTAGGTTTCGCATACAAGAGGAGCCATGCGGTATTTTAGCTGCATGTCTGATTTATTTCACTTAACATTCTGGTCTCAAGGCGCATCCTTTTAACAGGTCTCGTTTGGCTCTTTCCTTGGAGTGGCACGGAAGTCAACAGAACAGAGAATGGCCCGGGGCGGGGTAAGGAATGGGCACTGTGGAGGAGGACGGACTGCGAGCCTCAGGGAGCAGCTGCCAGCCCCACAGCCACAGAGACTGCTGCTCCGGGGCCCTGGGCGGGGGTCAGGTCGGCCTTGCAGGACGCGCGGAGCCTCGTGTGCTCTGAGATGGGTGACATCCTCCTTGTGCGCCTGCTGATGGGGGTGGCAGTGATGCTGTACCACAGCAACTTCGTCCTGGCCCTGGAGGAGCGCTTTGGGGTGCGGCCTCGGACCTCGGGCTACCTCATCAGCTACAGCAGTGCCCTGGGCGCCCTGGCGGGCCTCACCCTGGAGCCCGTCCTGCGCCTCTACGGCCACAACTTGCATGCGGCCCTGCTGCACTCAAGCGCACTCACCTGCGTCATGCTGCTTCTCTACACCTCGGCTGGCACCATGGCCGTCGTGGTCCTCGCCTCCACGCTCCTGTCCTTCTCCACTGCTATCGGCAGGACCTGCGTCACTGACCTACAGCTGACCGCAGGTGGCGCCCAGGCCAGCGGCACCGTCATCGGCGTGGGACAGTCGGTGACTGCCGTGAGCCGCATCATCGCCCCTCTCCTCTCGGGAGTGGCCCAGGAGGTCAGCCCCTGTGGGCCCCCTGGCCTGGGGGCTGCCTTAGCTTTGGTGGCTGTTTTTATAATGTCACTCAACAAACCTCACTCCAGTGGTGTAGGGAGTAGTAAGTTAAAAAACGAGTAGGACGCACTTGGACACTGTGGAGAAACACAATTGGCAGTGTTCAGTCAGGGCCAGTGGCCACAATAAGAAAGGTGGTGTGGAAAGGGCCAATGATGTGAGTGAGTCATTTACACATGGTCATGCTCCGGGCTGTGCACTTATGTTTATGGGACAATCAGAAGTCACAGGGACACTTGGGAAAGTTAAGATTGGAGCAAGGCTTTACCAAGAAGGGACCATGTTCAATGTTTACCTGAGATGCCGTCTTCTGGACCAAACAAGTAAAGCTTCCAGGTGAAGAAAAGCGAGAAGCTACAGGAGAGGGGATGGTGGTGGAGTGAAGGATTGTGTTGTGTGGAAGGAGGGAAGAAACCATGAGTGTGTGCCCACTGAGAAATAGCACATTAGTGACACGCTTGTCACCTGGAACTTGCTACTGTGAAAATCCTAGAGAAGCTAATGTGTTAAACCAGCCTGCAGAGCCAGGCCTGCTGGCCCACACCTGCAAGCCCAGCCGTCAGAGATATGGAGGCAGGAAGATTGGCAGTTCAAGCCCCGCCTGGGAAACTTAACAAGACCCTGGCTCAGAATAAAAGGGCTGGGGATGCGGCCCAGTGTGAAGGCCCTGGGTTCAATTCCCAGTGCCAAAAAGACCAAAAAAATCCCTAAAAGAGCATTTTTGTGCAGATTGAGGGTCCATGGCATGCCATATAGGAGGAGCTGGATTCCATGAGGTTCATGTTCAAAGTCACATCCTTTATTTCATTTTAATTTTGTGCCCAGAAAGAGCCACATTGACCTGCAAGGACTGTTGGGCATGCCTTTTCCTAGGCCTTCACTAAACTTCCATTTCCTTAGCAGCCCCTCGGGGCAGAGGACAGGCCCAGAGCAAGGGCTGTGCCCACTCAGGGAGCTGCAGGCTGGGCATGCTGACCACTGGGGTTGCATCGACGCCACTAAATATGGTTAAGAACACCTCTCCTCACACCCTGCCAAAGTGCACATTCCTTTTGATCCTCTTGATTAGTCCACTAAGACACTATGCCCAACTCCAACCAAATGCACATACCGTATAATCGTAAATGAAATTTTAATACACTAATTTGTTGCAACATTAATATTTATTGTTTGTAAATTCCATAATTTTAGAAATTGCATGTATGGGGTAAACTTAAATACTTAGGACCATTAGAATTATGTTTTAGTTTGAAGATTGTCCTTTTTCTCACCTGACTGCAAGAAATGTAGTGAACTTTTTAATCATAGCTATAGAAGTGTGACCTTTGATACAAAAGTCAAGTGCTGAGAGACCCAAATGTGGCATGAATGGTCCTGCCCCTCGGGAGCATGCCGGTGCCATGGAGAGTAGACCCAGGACGACAGTGGGGAATCTGGGCCTTACACAACCAAGTAGAATTTCACCAGTTTCTGCAAAGATTGATATTCCCTTGCTCTCAGAAATACACAAGATTCCTAAAAATTCTTAATTATGGCCATGTTTTTAATTTTAAAATAGCACTTTATTTTTGAAGTTAAAACCTGTAAACTTAATGAGGCTTTGTTAATTGACCAGGCACATGGAAATACTGAAAACCAAGATGGATCTTACCGTAGAAACGTTGTTACTGTACACTAGTCACTGGGCATTCTGTTAATGGGGCTTCTTCCTAGTAAATGGCTCTCTGTCCTCACATGGCCCATTGTCCTTGCTGCTCACAGTGTGGTCGGGGCAGCATCTCCTTGAGCAGAGACAGGCAGGCCACTCAACTTCCCACTCCCAGGGGCTCTTGGGGACCCATTTTAGAAGCGTCCAGCTGATGTTTGCACAGTAATGCTTGAAAAGCACTGTTTTAATGAAGAGTTTGTGTATTGTTTACGGAATAGAATCTCAGGGAAATTAAATGTGTAACACTGGTGCTGTTGTGTCCTTTCTCTTGCTGAAGCATCAGATGGGGCCACATGGAATTGTTCTTTTCTCAAGTAAAATATCTCTTCCTAAGGTTCAACTTAGTGTTCAGTAGAATCTTATTTTAAAGATCTTGACCCTGCCTGGAAGGTTCCTGAGGGAAACATCACCCTTTCCTGCATCAGGGTGGCCAGAAAGGGAAGGTACAGTGGGGAAGGGCTTGGGGCTGGGCTCGGAAGGCCTGGGTCCACCCACAACACCAAGGCACACTTGTGCTCATGTCCAGAGGGACAAACAGGACAGACAGAGGTGCCCAGCCTCAGGGGCTGTACTGTGAGGCTTGAGCCCAAGCTGGGCACCTGGCCTAGGAAGTGGGCAGGAGTCGTACAGGAGCCCACAGAAGGGCTGGGCCCTGGTTCCTTGCCCTACACTGTGGAACCTGGCTCCCTGGCTCGCTCGCCCACCTGGAGTTGAGAATTGCAGGTGCACTGGGTTGGCTGTCACACTGTGCTTGGAGGCTGAGGTTGGACTGACAGATGAGGGCGCTCTTGGAGCGTCCCAGGTTAGGAGGACCCCCCAGGCTGCAGCAAGGAGGAGCAGCTGGAGGCCAAGAAGTGAGCAGGATGGACTTTGGAGTCACGATCCAGAGGAGTGAGGATCAGGTGACCTGCAGGAGAGGAGGTTAGCACTCTCAGGGCTGTCCCCAGGCAGCCGGTGACACCTGAGTGTGTGGTCTGGGCAGAGCTAGGGCAATGTCAGAAAGGCTTGTGGTGAGTGTGCAGCATGCCACCCCTCATGTCCACAGAATGTGTGTGCATTTATAGGACTACGTGTTGCAGCACAAGCAGGATGCTGCAGAGAGCACTTCCCATCTTCTGTGGACACTGGAGTGTTTGGAAAGCTGCCAGCGTGAGCCACAGCCCAGGCTGGGAAACCTGGGCATTTGGGCAGCTGCATCCAGGAAACAGAAGCCAGTTTGGGGTGCACAGCGAGCCTAAGGGAGAGTGATGGCCCTGCCCCCTCCCTTGAAGCTGACTTCGCTCTCCAGTCTTTCAGCAGCCTCTGGATTGGGTTCCCCAGACCTGCCCAGGAAGCTGAGGGATCCAGCTCCTGAACAGAGTCAGAGACCAAACAGACCTCTACTCAGTCCTACTGTTTTCCTGAAGAACTTGCCAGTTCCATAATTGTCAAAAGTAGAATGTCTTTGAAATTGTGATTGTGATGTACTTTAATAAATTTGCAGTTTTAGAAGCCATTATTGTGTCCTGATACATATTTAATTTAGGGTCCCGAGGTGCCTGAAAAATCTAATGTCCAGTGCGCTAAAACACAGACTGAAAACAAGGCTTTGGCTTTTACAACCATTACATAACATCAGATATGTTCAGAATCTGAAATTTATACTGCTGGCCAGTAGAGTAGTTTTGAGACAATGTCACAATAGATTTATTTCTAATTAAGTAGATGCACAAATACATATTTTAAAACATTTTTTCTTTAGTTCTTTTTTTCCAAAAAGATCATCTAAACTCACCAGACATTTTATAGACCACTCTCTATGAAAGCAATAATAAAACAAGACTCTGTTTTCCTGATTCAGTATATTCTAAGAAATGATACTGATTCTTATTTTGAAGAGTTTAAGACAGCTCGTGTTGTCCTTAAGTGCAGAAGAGAATTGTAGACATTAAGGGACAAGCAGTAATTTCTACTAATAACTTACGTAACATAAAATTTGGCTGTACGAATCTGGAGTGCATGAAGACTTACATTATTGTCACTCTTGGTTTAAACTGCACCACATCTTGCTAAATAAAAATCCTCCTTCCAGGCATACACTGGAATAAAAAATAGTTAAATGGTTGTAATTTATAACATAGATGAGAGCCTTTCTTCAGGCTTACCAAAAATTCTCTCCATCAGTCTCCCACCCAAGGGCCACATGTTCGTGCCAAGATACACAGAGGATGCCTCAAACCACATTTGGTACTGAACTTTGTGTATCTTGTGTTCTCTCCTAAACATATCAATTTAATATTTTTCTGCATCCTAACTAAGCAATTATTGTGTATAGTAACCACAACTTTTGCAGTTGGAGGAGTGACAATAAGCACAAATTTCAAAAAAAAAAAATAAGCACAAATTTCTTTTTCCTTCTTCACAATTTCATGGATAGAAGACGTTCTTAGCAACTTCAGAATATGACTGTTTCTTTGCAGTCAAGAACTTTCTCCTTTTCACTGAAAGGAAGCACTCCGGCTCCTGTGGTGTACACGTACTGTTGGCATCACTACTCTTGTGCTCTGGCAGCATTACTAAGGTAAAGAAAGATGAATTGAGAACAAACTTTGTGATACTGTGGTAGTCTGATAACCGAGAAAGCTATTGTGACAGGAAGGTAGCTTATACAGTGTGGATACACTGGACAAAGCATAAGACAGCAGAATAGTACAAGATTTCATCACACTAGAATGAAATGCATGTCAGAGTTTAAAATTCAGGAGTTGTGGAATTTTCCATCTCACATGCTTGGATCTTGACTTGTCAGGAGTAACAGACTGCATAATGAAACTTCACATTTTGGGGAAGGGCTTATACATTCCATTTTGAATTGTTGGAATTCAAGCTTTTATCCAAACATTTACTCTCTGGTGTAGCTCACCTACTTAAACAAATCTCGAATGTGCTTAAAGAAATTGAAATTTGCTGAAATACCCGAAGTAAACCTAGCATCAGTTGTGTGTTCTGTTGCTGACCTAGGACCTAACCCTTTGGGTCTGCACGCATGCGGCAGGGTGCATGTTCATCTTGAGTATCTGCTCCATGTTGCTGAGGCATAAGCTCGGACATCAGAGCCCACTTGTGGCAGCGCCAGTCTGGGATGTCAATGACAAGGGTGAGTGTTTGTAACTGGCTCAAAATAACTTTCTATCCAAAGATAAGGACTTACAGATGCCCAATAATAAAGAGGCAATTATAGTAGCTAGTACAGTTCATGTTTAAAAACCAGTGCCCAAAATTGTGTGTTAGGGAAAATGTAAAATTTGGGTTCATATATGATCATTGAAAATCATTTGGTAAAACAATGATTAACTTGTTTTGGAGTTAATTCACTTTCAAATTCTCTGTACTTGTTCCAAGTAGCAGTCTGTCATCTTTCTTTTCCTCCTTTCCCATCTTCAAATAAGTTGTCTTTTATTTAAAAAAAAAAAATGTTTGAGTTGGCTTGGGAAGAAAACATTTACTACTTCAAAGCATACATTACCTCTGAACCCTTTACAAGTATCTGTTTACATATAGAAAATTAATGAATCAAAATGCTTATTCCTCTAATCAGGTTCCATTACAGAGTAATGATGTTAGTCTCATTTGAGACGTATGTCTTTAAACTAACAGAGTTCAAATGTTTTAAGACTTCTAAAATCTTCTCTCTCATGAATTCCAGCCACCACAACCCCGTTTATACAAATGAAAGAAGTTTGATACGTCAACATAAAAACTGGAATTTCTCGGACTGATTCAAATAATGTATCATCTTCTCTGTAAGTAATTAACTAAATGTTTGCATGTGATTTAATATTTAAACTTTTGTAAGAATTTCCATACAAACAAGGAAAATTTCATTTATCACTGTACATACAGAAAAATTTTGGTGAGCAGAGTTAACCATAAGTAAACAGGCTCACTTAAATTAGACATTAGTAATCACACTTACGACTCAACAGGAACCAGTGAAATAAAGGAAAAGCTTGATAGTCATTTTGAAGCATTTTGTCACAGAAGTAAAAAATCAGAAAAGAGGCTGCCGCTGCTGTGTCTGGCATTCCGTCACCAGGCATCACGGAGCAGTATGTCTCCACCCTGTAGGAGGAGGACAGCAGATCCCGAGAGGTCTTGGGGACAGACTGGAAGTCCTAAAGTGGGTTCTGAGCCATTCAAAATGACCCATAGCTGTGTAGGTTGAAAACATGATTATCCACTTTGTGACTGGTTGACTCTGCACTTGGAAAAACTCATTCTCTGACCATACAGGGAAGAGAACTGGCCGAGAATTGTATGACTATACATAGTGGTAGTAAAACAGAATTTTATTTGAAAAATTACAGAAAGAAAAAGCAAGAGAGATCAAAGCCGATGAATCGGCACACCATTAAAGAAGTGTTCAAGAACTACCCCACTGGGTGCTTGCCTTGTATCCCTAAGGTGGCCCACCCTGGCTGAGGGTGTCAACTAGGTGTGGCGTGGGCGGCCTGAGGAACTCTGAAAATGTTGTGGTTAGGGTTGAAAATGTTCTCCAGGAGTCTCGTGTTCAGGTGTGGGCCTTTCGGAAGGTGACCGATCGTGGGGGTGTTGCACCCATCAGTGGGCTGATCAGGTGATGAGTCTCCAGCAGAAGAACGTGCTGTTAGGAGCTGGGCCCTGGCCGGGGAGGTGGATCTCAGGTTGACCTGGAAGGGTGTGTGTCTTGCTTTGGCTCTTGCAGTCTCTCTGCTTCATGGCTGCTGTGGACAGAGCTGCTTTCCTCCAGCAGGCCCTCCCGCCACACCAGTTTTGCCTTGGAGTCAGCCAGCCATGACCTGAACCCTCTGAGGCTACCACAGGAGCCAGATAAACCTCTCCTTTCTTAAGTTGTGGTGCCATGTATTTTGTCGCAGCAGTGAGAAAGCTAATATAGAATGTGTCGATGCCAGGGACAAAGAACTCGGGTTAGTGTTGTGTAGCCAAGTGGTTCCCACTTTCCTTAGGGTCCTGGTTAAAAAGCAGGACAGGGAACAGCAGTGAGCTAAGTGAAGACACCAAAACAGAAAACAGGTCCCCGGTTTGCTTCTGGGTCATAAACTTTTTTTCTTCAGGTCATCAGAGTACAGTGCCCCACCATACCACCATGCTCCTGTGCAGCCCTGGACTCAACAAACCATATGTCAAAAATATTTGTAAGAAGAATTACTTCCGTACTGAGCACTGCAGATTTGTTAGGCATTATTCCCTAAAACCAATCAGTATAGCAACTATGGATGGAGCATTTACATTGTTTCAGGTTTTATAAGCTATATAGAAATGATTTAATGTATAAAGGAAGATGTACACGAATTATATGTAATCGTCAGTTCACTTTCATATTGATGGATTTAAGAATCCACAGAGTCTGGTCACCTGCAGGGGTCCCAGAACCCATGATCAGTGTCCAGACATCAGCAGAGAATTCCAACAGCTACTCCATCTGAACACAGTCATCTCTTTAATCGGTCTTTAAAACATCAAGCCCAGTGTGAACTCTGAACTAGCAGCACTATGACTAAGCTCGCAATTGATTATAAAATGCCAGTTTTAACCTGAACATGATTCACAGGCAGTGCCATAAATGCAAACCATGTAGACTCTATTTCTCCATGCTTTATAAATGGACACCCCGCTTCCCAGTCATACACAATGGCCCCCTATTACCATCCTGCAGCAAAGATTAGCAGAAGCTAAAAGAAATTTCATCCCAGCCATTTTGGGGGCCTAAACACAAACACATACTTTGAGGCAGATTTTAGTACTGATTTGTAGACGTTTGCTGGCTGGCATAACTGTTCCCAACAGTCAGCCCTTCCCTTTCTATACAAAGCATTAATCTCTGACTTTTTACTTACAGGCAGTTCAAATCAAATGTGTTACAGCAATCACAGAAGACCTACGAAATCCTACAGGCTCGTTGGCACTTTATTGCATCAGGTATTTTTGGAACTAAGTGAATCATTCAGAAAGGATTTAGATTCTTTCTGTATTACAGAAATTCAAAGGGTCTCATCTCCTTTTTTAGGTTGTCACTCTCTTTTCATAGTGACAAGAATTTAATAATTACCAAAAGAAGAAAGTACAGAAAAAGCTAAAGTCAAATTTATTTTTATTGCCTTTGCCATTTGACAAATAAGAAAAAATTCAAAGTGATAATAATTAAAATAAAATGACTTTAGTGCTTTTATTTCCCCAAAATGCATACATTGCCATTCAAATTCTGTACGTGACCTACCATGTGAAAGCTGAAATAGGGCTACCTGCTTAACAAAAAGTGCTATAAAAATTCTCATGTCTTCTTTGGTTCCAGAAAGTTAAGCTGGATATAATTATTTACATTAAAAAAACAGATTTATTTTTTAAGGTCATTTTCAATTTCTACTTCTTTTTCTGATTTCGTAAATCATACCTTCTAAAAAGTTATTCTTGGCATTCTCGAAAATACACATCACATCTCTTGATCAATTATATTTCTGTAATAAAACTCTATTGGCTTTATTTTCAGCAAAAGGAAAATATATTTTCATGTAAATATTTTCACTTAAAATTGAGAATTTTAGCACAGAGTCCTAAGCTTGTAGTGTTTGGATTTTTTCTACTCTGCTTTCTGCTAATTGGGTTGGGAGCATTGGGAAAGAAACTGAACTGAAACCTGTGCTTCCTTCTCCTGTCATACGGCAGTCACCACGCAGTGTCCGGAGACTTTAGAACATGAGAAAGAAGGTTTCTCTCCATGTCGACGAGCCTCAGGGCTGGAGGTCCACGCCAAGGACTGTCGCTCTCAGATAAGACATTCAAGTTCATTCCCCAGTAACACTGCAAGCACTTCCGTTCTTTGCTGTGTGTGAAAGCTTCCACTGAGGAACGAAGAAGCTACACAAAGGTCCTCATTTAATATCTAAACCCACAGATTTAAGAATCTTACTCCAGCAAGTTTTAAAGAGGGACTATTCAGAGAGAAAGGACAGGCCAATAAATCTACAGTTTAAGAGCCAGAGACTTAAATATTAATCTTTAATGATTATGTTCCACTTCTTTCTGCAGTGTTGTAAAAAGTACTCCCAGGAGTAGAATCCAATTTGGTATGAAGAATTTGAGACACTACATTATTGAAAGAGAAGAGGTAACAAATTACAGACTAGTGCAAAGAAAAAAAATAGGACTCCCGCATTCTTCAAAGTGCTGCCTGATCAAAAGTCAAAACCCAAAATCTGGCCGATATGTTAGGTTACCCTCATCCCCTAAACTTTATCCTCATCTGCTCCGAGGCACTCTCCCGCCCTCAAAGTTCTAGAATGTTCTACAGGAAAATTCCATTAGAGCAGGTGGCCATAGGTGGGCGTGAGAGGAGTCACTCTCACCCTCACACTCCTCCCCACATTGCAGGAGCCAAACTCACCGGCCGTGGTTGGCAGGTGCTGCCTGACTCCCCAGGGGCCACAGGAAACCCTCACGCCCGGGCCTTCTCTACAGCCGCCACCAAGTCTGTCAGACCCTACACACTGATTCTGTCCTGAGCAGTCTTTCTCTTTATACCACCCAAAAAGAGGGGGAGTTGGAACTTCTGTGTCACCCCGACCCATGGCAAACAAGGAACAAATTAGGGGCTAATTAGGAGCACAGGGACTCTAGCCCACTCCCCATAAGCTGCAATTTTGTCTGCCACTCCTGCCTGTGCTCCCAGGTGTGTCCCGAGATGTCCCTTTTCTTGCGTTCCTCCTTCACCGCTGGCCCCTCAGCTTGGGACAGGCAAAGAGCCCTGCGCGGAGCTTAGGGTCACCTCATGTTCACCCCTGGGAAAGACGTTCCCAGTGCTTTAGTGCCATTCTCTTAAAAACTGACCCACTACAGATATATACAATTTTTCATAAATAAAATTTGAGGCATACATGTAATATATTAACATTTTCACCAACAAGTGTGTGTTAAAAATTTCAAGCTCTGTCATTCAAGTTCGATAAAGGCACACATTTTTTTTTTTTCTTTAGGCCCGAAAAGAATAAAATTGCTAGCCACAAATCACAAAGATGCTTTGTGGGACTTCTTTCCTTTTTCCTCTTCTTGGGATAAACATTCCTCCCAGGAATCAATGGCTTGACTCTGCCACCCAAAGAAAGTGTTTTCAAGAGGTTTCCAGACGGATTCCAAAGTTGCTCTGGTGTCCGGGGTGACAAACCAACCTTGCTGGGCTGGACCCCCAGATCTGCTTTGGCCATTTCCTTTAAGGCTTCTCGCTCCCCGCAAAGCGGGCCTTCTGGTCCCCAGGCTCCGATGCCCTCCGGACCAGCCTAGGTGGTGGCCTGGGTGTGGAGTCTTCAGTCAGACTGTCCTCCCTGCCCCGGCCCGGCTGCTCTTTGGAGAGAAGGGGCTGCCGGAGGATGCCCGGGGTCTGGGTGCCCCCATCCTTGCTGCGGGGTGCGGGGGGGCTGTCAGGCTGCACTCGGCCGGAATCCACGTTCACCTCATTCTTCCACTCCATCTTGTAGGCCTGGGGGGGCCTCTTGGAGAACTGCTCTGGCAGGAAGCGCCTGGCTCGGGGCTGCAGATTGAGCACGGTGGTCCCGGCATCTGGGTCTGAGTCACTGCTGTTGCCATCTGTCATGAGCAGAAGGACGTACGGTGAGGGCAAGTGGGTCAGCGAGGGGGTGTTGTAAGGACCTTGTGCGCCTCAGCGGGCCAAGCAACTGCCACATCCCTGGGCTCTGGGGACAGTGCAGGCCACAGGGCACTCCAACTGAGGGACTTTGGGCATCTTGTGTCACCTCTGAGAGCATTCCGGTCCCAGGGCTGATTCGGGAGAGTTTACTGTATCCCAGGCACTGTCCTAAGCACCTCGAAATGCATTCCCTCTTTTTAATTTCACGATCGCCCATTTTACACATGGGTAACTAGGGTCAAGAGGTATCAGTAAGTGGCAGAGCTGGAATTCAGACTAGCACGCAGTAAGCTTCTGTCTATCACCTGCCGTTACCAGGAGTCTCCCCTCCGTCTGGAATCTTATAGACAGCTTTGTAGATTTCCCTTGTATTTCCAGGTAAAAACCAAAACCCCAATATGCACTTTGCAAACAGAGAGCCGGGGCACTATGAGAGTCAGCCCCGGGTGCCGGACGGTGGACCAAAAGGCTGCTCACCTAGGAGTGGAGGTTCTTAGGGACTGCGGATATAGTTTCAGGAGAAGCAGAAGGAACACAGCCAGGATTATTAATTCTCAGCGCTGCCTTTTCGCAGTAACCTCCCTCTCATTTCTCACCCGCCCTTCACTACCGCCAGTGGTCCTCAGACTCTCCTCTTCTTGGTTAATTCAAAAAACAAGCAGGGGAAAGACAGCAAAGGGGTTTAACTATTCTTCCATCTCACATTTTAACAATACAGAATCCTCAGATAGTTCCTCTGGGAGTCACAGTAAAGAGCTTGGGTGTCTCCATAAAGAGTACCATCAAATAAAGAGAGTAGATCTGAAACAAAGCTTAATTTTACAGTCAGAAGTAAAAATCTATGGTTGTCTCCTTGAAAATATATTGGAATGGTTATATAAATCTAAATATTTACACATTTTCAGACTTACAACACTCTACCTGCTCAATAGCCCTGTGGCAACAGTATTTGCTTTTGCTGTATCAAAGAATCATTATGGAAAATAAATGACTGGATTATTTATAATTTGCATAGGACATCATTCAAAAAGGTCCCAATACTAATAAAAGATCATTCTGTTACTGTTTTTAGATTGCAAACTACTGAACTGTTCCTTAATGAAGAAAAGTAATAGGAAAAATTATCTATTTTATATAAATTGAGTTTACTCCAAGTACATTCATTACCTGCATTAGAAATATTCTTTTTCTTTTGTAGCTTTTCTGGAAGCTTTGTATTTTTAGGTAAGGACAAATATCTGGAAGTAGACGTGGAAGCCTGTAAAAAAAAAAGTAGACAACCTGACTTAGGTTATATAAATGGCATTTGTTGTATAAGAGAAGTTAAAATTTTTATGATAATTCTTGGTTTTAAAATAGGATTTTAGTTCTTCATCATTCCAAAACTACTTTGTGAAGGGCTGTAACCATTGCACTTGAAATAACTAATCTCTTCTAAAACCTAATGGAGATCCACACTAAGGGAGAAAATAAATGGGACCATAAATGTTATGCCTTGTATCTAGTTGTCCCCAAAAGCGTCCTGTGCTCATAGGTGGGGCTTTTCAGAGGCGCCTGGATCCAGGGTGTGTGATAATAGATTGGTTTAGCATAGTTCTGGGTGTAGATAATGGAAGCACTAACCTGGGTGTGTGCAGCACCAATCAACAGGCTTGTAGCCTAGGTGAAATACTGTATAAAGGCACAGAAAGAAGGCTGCTTGCTGCCCCTGCCTATGTGCCCTGCCACCCTGCCTTGGAGCCAGCTGTGGACTGAAACTCTACAGACTGTGAGCCAAAATAAACCTTCCTCCTTTAACTTGGGGGTGTCAGATATTTTGTCCCAGCAAGAAGTGACTAAGACAGACCATCAGAAGTGAAGTACGAAGGTCACTGGTTCTTTTTAAAGAAAAGCTACTGAAACATCTATTTATAAAAGAATTACTAGAAAGACTTAGAATCTACATGTATGGCAAAGGAGAAAGAATGTAGCATACTTAAGTTTTGTTCACTTTAATACATCTTGAAAATGAATGAACAACAAAAACTGCTAGAAACTTGCTGACGTTCCGAAAAGTATAGTCTTAGTTTCTAAGGTTAACTTTTGACAGCGCTACAGGTAAAGAAAGGTAATTGTTCACATACAGCCGTCTTGATCCCTGTGAGCCCACATGAATATTATTAAAAATAAGATGTCAGGGCTGCCATGGTGTGTCAGGAATCATGGCACCATTTTTCGAATGGCTCTGCATGTCTCTTGGCAATGCCCTGGACCAGCTGAACAGCTTTCCTTACAAACCCTCATCCCCAGGCGCTCTGGGCTTCCCGCAGGACCCCAGAGAGCACAGAGATGTGCCCACCTCTGCCTGGCTGCCACCTCTCCGCGGACAGCTCACATGGTCAGGAGCCCATTAGAACAATTTGGTTAATGACCAAGAGCTTGTGTAATGGGGGTTCCACGTGACTATGTCACCCAGTGACAATGTGGTCATCTTGGTTTGCCTAAGTACACGGTGAGATGTTCTCACGACAATATCACCTAGCAACACATTCCTCCAGACATACCCCGACGTTATGTGGCACATGGCCACACCACTTCCCAGCGATGGAAGCCTCGCCGGGGCCTCCCGACTAAAACTGTAATTTCATTGTCTCTTCCCTGCACTACCAACTACCAGCTTTCTTCTTCAGCTGTCTGCGCATATGTGTGCACTTGTATGTGCGTGCATCTCCACAGCACTTGTTACCTTGATCAAAATAAATAATTTAGATTCTGTTCCCAGAAGCCATCTCCTAAACTGCAACGGGAATCTCATGGCATCGGAGTCTTTTAAAATTCTGTTGATCAGTGTGTTCCACATGCCTGTGAAAGCACACAGACTGGACCCCAACAGCACTGAAGAAACATTCGAAAAGGCCCTGTTATTCTCGGCCTTTTTACCGAGACGAGGGGCTCACTCTGTTCCCCAGGCAGGCCTTGAACTCCTAGGCTCGAGCCATTCTCCTGAGCACTGGGGCTCCAGGGACGGAGGTCAGTGCTCATGGTGAAATGATGTTATTACTAGTTTCACCTCAGAATTCCCAGGAGTCAGCCCTCGGCACCCGCTAGGCCGCCAGAGCCACGGTCCCGCAGGCTGGTCAACAGTAGACAGCGAGTCCCTTACCCTGCAATCACGGTTCAGGCTGCTGTCTTTCCTGATGCTGTCCCGCAAGCTGTGCCGCCGGCGGATCAGAATCTCCTTGGCTTGTCTCTCGCTCGTGTCGGCTGTCAGATTGTGTCTGTTGTAGGACAAAGTCTAAAATAAAGACACACGGGTGACATTTTACCAAAAGTCTGATCATTTTCCCAGATTCTGGCACAACTCTCTGGATTCCCACCTCAGCCAGGTGCCTATGATATCCACACACAGCAAAAGACAAAACAAAGTCAAGAATGAAACAGTTACTGCTTTCAAATTTTGAAAGAATTTATCTTTTAATAAAAGTAAGTTTTTCTGTTGAGTGTGATCTTTATAAATTATAAAATGACTAAATTAAAGTGCTACCTTGTCTATATTTAGCCATCACTAATAGCTGGAAAAAATACAAAACTTCCTTCTCCATTCTCCAGTCAACAGGAATTGCTGACCACTTGGGGGTGCCATGTCCCTTAGATTCATTCCAGAGTTGGCTGTCTTCCAGCTAAGTCACACTGAGAAGTTGCTGCCACCCACAGCAAGGATCATGTCCCAGGGAGGGTAGGAGTGACATTTCTAAGCTGGACCACACATGGCACCCATGTTTAGTTAATAAGCTGTATAAAAACGTGTTTCCTAAAAGAAGCCATGATTGTGGTAGAATTGGCATGTACTTAGTGGGAACGTCCCTGTGACCAGAACCATATGGGGCTCTGCAGAGAGGCAAAGTGACAGAAAACAAGACTGGATTCCTGCCTGGAGGCATGTGCTACCTAGTCAGACATTGAAGGCTAACAAAGTGATCCAAAACCATGAGATTAAGGGACCCTGTAAGCCCCAAGTGCAAGCTCATTTAAGGATGGGCTGGGGATAAAAGGGTGGTTGCTGGGAAGACTGAAAAAGTGCACACCAGGACGTACCCGCTGACAAAGCTGACTTGAAAGCATAGCGCAGTCCAAGGAGAGAAAGAGAGGTGCCCAGGGCCTGAGGACAGACCTGGGGTTCCGTGGGTACCTGGGGGAGGGGCGGGCCCGTGGGAATTAGGGCTGAATGAAGGGGAGGTTGGACACAGGGCCCCAAACTCTGCGAGAAGAGTTTAGCCTGAAAGCCATACCACTCTTGTGTCATTTCAAACAGGAGACTGCTACCTTCCAAAGGCGCATTAGGGGAGGGGAAAAGGAGCCACTGGCCAGAGGACCGAGCCAGTGAATAGCGGCCATGCGCTGCCGCAGGGCCCGGGCAGCTGCGGGCGCTGAGCCTGGGTGACATCGGGAGCTCATGATGAAGACCCAGGGTCCCCCGTGGAAATGCAGGGAAGGAAGGAGTCGGGACAGCAGGAGGCAAAGCAGCTACGCATGAACACTGCGAGGATTCCACGCACTTAAGTAGTCTATGCTGTGAGATACTTCCCCTGAAAAAACAAACACCTCATTTTTGCAGCACTGGCCAAGGCCAAGCACACAGGGGCTTCGGGCTTCGGCTCTGCTGTACCAGGGTGGGGGGCGGGGGCTGTGGGCCTGACAGATGGGATGCTGCGGAGAGGGCTCCGCCCGGAGAGGAGGAGCCCAGGCGGGACCCACGCAGGCAGGTGGAATAATGGAGCTTTAATTACAGCACAAAGCACAAAGCATATTTTAGCAAAAGGCAAGCAATATTTTGGTAAATAAATTCTTCTCACTCTCTGACGGATTTGATAGAGATTCCTTGATAATATTTCTCGAATTTCATCCATCTCACCAGGTGTAAGCTTCCTTATTTTTTCTTCACGGCAATCACTGTGAAAGTTTGGAAAAAGATTTTACGTTTCTGTGGATATTAGAAATACTGGTTTTCTTTCTCAGTGGCAACATTGCCATTATTTCAGAAGGAAAATCTTAGCTTAAAAAATAGCACTCGAGAATTAGTTGATATTTCAAACTATTTTAAATGCTTTAAATTTTAAAAAAAATTTCAGTTTTCAAATAATTAAACATTCTGAAAACTATTTTAGTGTGAAAATTATTCCTAACATTTAACCCTATACAAGCTTTCAAGGAGTCCATTCATGCCACTGTGTTTTAAGGAAGAAAAATTATAATAGTATACAGTGCTATCACTTTGTTATTGCTACCCACGTAAATAAGATAATCTAGAATTGGTTTTCACAGCAGAAACATAATAAGCTATATTTTTACTAAGGATTTGTCTTTTAAGTACTTCATTATATATATCTGCAAACACTACAACAGTATGCATGCAAACAGTCATTTGAGAATTCCACATCTGTGAATTCACCTACACACCACAGTTGATGTGCAAGCCCGGCATCAGCACTTGGGGTAGATTTACACTGATTCACAGACACAGAGGGGCCCAAACCGGGAGCCACTCGACACATGCTCCCAGCCAATGCTGAGCAGGGCAACGTCTTGCTTTCTTGTTTCCTCTTCTTCTTGTACTGTAACTAATGTCTTTTTCACAGTCTAGTTAATGACATTATATATATATATATTTTTTTGTCTGTTTGCTGGAATCTTCACTGTTTAAAATGGTCCCCAAGCCCAGGGCTGAAGTGTTGTCTAGTGTCCCAAACACAGGTGTGTCATGGAGGAATTATGTGTCAGACATGCTTCACTCACATGTGAGGTAAAATGTTGTTGGCCATGAGTTCAGTGTTAATGAAATAAATATATATATATATATATATATATATACACACATATATATATGTGTATATATATACATATATATATGTGTATATATATATATATAAATAAACATGCACTATATATATATTAAATAAGGTGTCTTAAAACACAGATATACATTAAACAAGCTTATATAGAGATTGGCTGACGAAACTTCTGTCACCAGAGACTTCCAGGAACCCCAGTCAGTATGTCCCTAGGAGGAACAGTTTAGTATAGTATTTGCAAATAAGCACTAACTACCACAAATAATGAAAAGTGACAGTATTTGTCTAGTTTTTTAACTCTAATTCACTCTAAAAAGCATTTAAGGACCCTACAAAAAACACATGGCACAATGAAATAGATAAAATTAAGAAAGTACATTAAAATTGCAAATCTTAATATGCACAATACTTGCCTTGCAGAACACATGCCATGACACACAAATGAAGGAACATAGTTGGCATGTTTTGTAAGTTAAATTTGGTCACTACTGTAAACCAAGAATAATATAAATAGCCAATTAACAGGGTAATGGACACATGAATGAATGAACAGAGATCTCAAACTTCAGTAGACAGACTTCTCTAAATTCACATAATTCATTTTTGCCTTCATCTCAATTGCTCACATAATTTTTATGGGCATCTTCTTAGGCACAGGTCTTGTTGTCTAACGTACTTCTCTGGGGTATCTGTGCTACTGGTAACAGCAGCTGTGGGTGATTTCAACAGCCATGGATTGAGACGCAGTAATTCTCAGCTGGACTTCTCTCCCCTGAGGACTGGGGGTAAGGACTTAGACGTAATAATGGGTAGCAGGGTACAGGAGCACCTCGTCTTTGGTAGGTTCTGAATTTCAATCATATTTTTTAGGTCAATTAGTTGGTAAAACTTTGATTTATCTCTTAAACTCTCAGTCACCTTCTTTGATAGCTCCAGAGGCAAAATGGCCCCATGTACCAATTCAATCTGTTTGGACGTCTTGGGTCTCTTGTCTCCTGGCCATGAATTTACTCACTGCACCACACTATCCACCTTCCAAGCAAACTCATAAAACACATTTTGCCCTTTTTTCCTAATACTCAGCACATGTCTTCCAGAAATTTAATTTCTTATTAGCTCCCTATGTACTTCTCTTTTTCCCTTTACTGAAAGAGTTTCAGACAAGGTAGAGTGGTCAATATGGTACTCAATTATCTAACTATGCCAATAGTCATTTTTCTTTTTTTAACCTACCCCAACCCTACACTTTTGCCTTTACTTTGCTTACTACCAGCTTCAAAATGAACCATGAACCCAGAGCAAAGCTGAGATCACAAAAATCATGGATCTTTTTTGAAAACTGGATAATTGAGTTGTCCCTTGTTCCAACTGCAGATGGAGCATAAGAAAGACTATAATATTTTACGGTAGAGGGATCAAGACTAAACCCACCCCACCTTTTGTCAGAGACGCTCAAGTCAGAGAAACGGGCAGACCAGCTCAAGGTCACACAGTAAGGTCACTGCAGAGCTGGGGCTGGAAGTCAGTCAGCCTACAGCTCAGCCCGTTACTGTCTCTAGTGCTCTGCGATGTGCTTGTTTCTAGGCACCTCGGCCACTCCTGTTCATTCCAGACCACATAAACTTTCATAGTCTTTATCAGAGACTTGGAGTCCTGGTAAAAATTCTAGTTTATAATATTATGTGGAATTTCCTCCTCACTTCAACTCCCTCATAGTTAACATGCTAATCATGTAAAATTTAGGTTAAACATGCTTCAGGCCCATCAACAGCAGAAGACGTTCTTGGGAATCTGTGATTTCTGTCACTTTTGTAACACAGAAGGACTGAAGTCTACATGACAAAGACTTACTTGCTGAGAGTCACTGAACTGGCAGTTTGGCTACTGATGGCTGAAAGACTTTGGGTAAGTCCCTGCCATTCTGGTCTCCCTCCTTCTTTTGTAAAATTAAGGAGACAGACGAGACGTCTGAAGAACTTTTAAACCTGCCTGGGCTTCAGCACCGAAGACTCTGGTTCAGTGGTGTGGAATGGGGCCCGGGCATCTGTATCATCTAGACAATCTTGGATTTTCCAATGCGCGGGCCGTGCTGAGGCCCTTGCATTCATGTCCCTCTCAGCATTGCTCCTTGCATGACTTCAACTGCGAGTCTGTGAATAATCTATGAGGAAACAGCTCTACTATCACATTCGCCAAATATAGTGCCAAATATAACACACCCTAAAATAGGCCCTTTCACAATGCCGGCTAAGGGGCTTTAATTTACTTCCAGTAAACACTGAATTTGCCAAAGCAAATATAATGAAGGCACAAATATCCTAAGTATAACTGGATATTTTCTGACCAGTGAATCCCAAACTAGCATAACATAAAATGTGTGCTAGGACGCACATTTCAACTAGAATTGCATTCTACTCTGAGAGCCTAAAATGTCTCTGTAGGATGTAGGTCAATTTTTAAATTACGTTTGGTTTCAAAGAATTATCAATGCGTATTTAGTAACCCTAAATTTTCTTTGCAAAAATAATACTTACTTTAGGGATGCGAAGGAAGGGACAGTACTTATCATCCCAGTCTCTGCCATCTCAATGGCATGTTTGATTTCAAGCTTTTTATACAAAGACACGATGCTTGACTTGGGTTGGTTTTCCCGAATCAAAAGCTTCCGGAGGTATTTGTCATCGAATTTCTTAAACCTGTAAAATAAAATCAAACTTTCAGTTACTGAATACTGGCACTGACTAAAAACAAACAACCCAAAACACCTCCCTGGGTAAAACTTAATAGTAGCAGTTAGCTAGTCTGATCATAGTGTGTATTTTTATATATGTATAAATACATACACTACACATGTGTGATATATACATATGAATACATGCACATGTATATTGATACTTTTTTAAACGACGATAACATACAAATATCTGGTATTCCCTAATTATATTTACCATTTCTCTACTTCCTCTTTCAGCAAAATTACTCAAAAGTGTCCTAACACCCGCCATCTCTAATTTCTCTCTTACAGCTCTTGAACATTCACGCTTTTGCCTCCAACACTCTGCTGAAGCTCTCTCATCAAGGTCAACAAAGAACCCACAATTTATGGTCAGCATTAGTCCCCGTCGTCCTGGGTCCCCCCGCTCAATACATTGTCCTCATTGCTTTCCGGAATACCACTCTCCCTAGGCAGCCCCCACCCTTTTCCTCACCTTCCTCTGTCGGTCCCTCTTCTCTCTGACCTCTGAGTATGGCCAGAGGGCCTAGCACTGTGGGGCTGGATCCTCCTCCCCAGCTGCGCACACCTCAGGCATCTTACCCAGTCTCATGGCTTTTAATGGGCTCTCTGTGTCAGTAACACCCAAATTTATTTCACCGGTTTCACCTTCTCACCTAAATCCCAGACAGAACACCCCGCTGCCTACACAGCATCTCCGGCTGGCTATCTAACGGGCGTCTCAGACTTGACGTGTCCAGACTGAACTGTTCTTCTCCCACAGTCCTCCCCACTTCAACCAATCATGACTCAACTAGGAGTCATCTTTGGTGCATCTGCTTCTATCACTGTCCATGTTATGGGCTGAACTGTGTCCCACCCCAAATTCATGTGATCAATTCCTAATCCCTAGTGTATGGGAACGTGACTATCTTTGGAGGTAAGTTCTTTACAAACATGAGAAAGGCATGAGGCTGGTGTCCTCATCAGATGGGGTCATACGGACACAGCCATGTACAGAGGGAAGTCAGTGTGAAGAGTCCAGGAGGAGACAGCCGCCTCTAGGCCAGGAGGGAGCCCTGGAACAGACCCTCCTTCTAGCCCCAGAAGGACCTGGCCCCGCAGAGCCCTTCCTCCTGGCCTCTGGCTCCCAGCACTGCCAGATGACTGATTTCTACTGCTGGAGCCACCTAATGTGTAGAACTGTGTCACAGCAGCCCTAGCAGACTGCTATTCCACATGTACTTCTGCGGCAATTTCTGTCCCTTTCAGCACCAAAATAGGCACAAAATCCAGCCATTTCCTACCACTTCTGAGGCCATCACGATGGCCCAATAGTTCACCCCTTCACTGGGTGAAAGCACTGTCCCCACTATGTTCCCAACACGGAAGCCGGCTGCTCCTGTGAGCACAAGGAACCAGGTACCCGCTCTGCATGTGACCCAGGCAAAAGCCCGGTGACCGTGAGGCCCTTTGTGAGCCGGGTCTGGACCTCTCAGGGCCGAGCTCCTTGTCCTCAGTTGCAGCCTTTCCCCTCAGGGACTTCCTGTCTTAGGTACTTGCTCCAGGACTCTAACCATTCCTCTACTAGGAACGTGCTTCCCAGACACACGAAGGATCATTCATACACTTCCTTTAAATCAAAGAGCCCTTCCACCCCGCTTGTCGTAATTCCGTATCCCACTCTCGACTTCACTTCCCAGTTATCACTTTCCAACATGATCTGCAGTTTACTTATGTATTTACTGTCTCCTAGCACTAGGAATGTGCAATCTCTATGTACAGGGACTTGCCTCAAACAGCACCTGGCACACTGCAGGCACGTGCAATAGAATGGACCACTCGGCCCATGGCTCCCTGTGCCCACACCTCCTGTCATGTTACCTGGCATGTCTGTCCACCACGACCTTGGTGCCCTGCCCTGTCCTGCTCAGTAATGTTGCTCGATTTGGTCAGCGGGCTATTCGCAGACATGATAATGGAAGAAGAGGCCTAGCACGGAGGCTGGAGCCTGCATCTTGGGCTCCCACGGTGAACACACCAGGACCAGCACAGAGTAACCCGCACAAAGGTGGACATCACATGGAGGAAGCAGAGCCACCTCACCCCAGTCATGTCAAATGAGGCCTGCCAGACTCTGGGCAGCCCCCATCCCAGCTGACCAGAGACCTCTTGATTCACAGCCTTCCATAGTGAATGGCTGCTATTATGAGCAGCTGACTGCCATGATGGTTTGTTACGTGACATTATTATGCCAATATAGAAAGGAAAGAGCCTGCAGTAATTATTTGTTGAGAAAGACATAAGTGTACTACAGCAATCACCATAAACTCACGGAGGTTTACAGGCACACCTGTGCCATCAGAGGAACCAGTGTTCACCCACATTCTTGGCACAGGTTCTTCGGCCTAAATACTAGAGTGTTCTGAATAATCAAAGCAAACCAGAATGTACCCTGCTATTGAATGGTCACCAGGCTGAAGACCGGCCCGACTGTTTCCTATGTTTATTTTTCATTTCATAGTAGGCCCATTGAGCCAAGAGCCCCCACAGGGATGCGACACCTTCCTTAACTCTCCGTATTGTTATTGTTGTTGTGGCCTCTTGCTGAACATCAGCAGCAGAAGGATAAACACCAAGGACAATGGCCCTGGTCCGCTTGCGTAGGGACGGTGTGTTTTCCTTCTTTGTGTCCTTGCTACTCCCTCATTTCTGGGCCAAGCCACACAGGTGTTCTCTTTCACCATCATTAGCCTCCTTTGGCCGAGCCTGGGAAACGTCTCTCCTACATCACCCTTTCATTCCATTCCCAAAGGATCAAATGTCTCAAGAATTCTCTGCCAGAACCAGTGGAACTCCACAGCCAAAGGACTGTGGGAGAAAGGGAAACATACCCAACATTCCCAAAACAGTCCCTTCTTGTTCTATGTAAATTTTAGTAACACCAACAATTATGTACAAACTAGAGATATGATCTGAACATAACTAATTTTTTAAAAATTACTCACTTTTTTGTTCTACCTGTGATGTCCATTATATGTGAAAATCCAGGAAATTAATAGAAATTTACATGGAAATAATCATGAATGGAAATCTATCAATGCTCACAAAATTATTAAATGAGCTATATTTGCTGCTGAGAAAAATATTAGGCAGAGCAGCAATGCCTCTCTGACCCAAGGCTGCTGTCCTTAGCACACTGGTGTCTGCTTGGAGCACTCTGCTGAAAGTATGGAGCCCGACTTCTGATCATTCCAGGTCCTCTCGGCCACCTCCTCACCTTCCTCCTCCTAGTGTCCAGGGCTGCGGGCCTGAGGCTTATCCCACTTAGACCTGTCTTCTCCCCCACTTGGGAGACAGAAAGGTGGGACTGGGGAGCCCACCTTCATGTCAGAAAGGAAACAGGCTATTCGGGTCACACTTCTGGTCACTTCAGGAAAGTACTGCGAGGATTCTAGAGAAAGGGAAGAACATGGCTGGGTGGAAAGGGAGAAGGGAGGTAGAGAGAGGTACGGTTACCAGAATAATGGGCGCCGAGAAAAGGCAAGTCCACTTCCCCAGCTGGGCACAGACAGGACCCATCTACATGAAGATGATCCTGGGATGCCAAGTAGGGGTGGGCAGGTCGGCCGGTTTGGCTCCTGCCTCCAGGGAAGTATTTCACAAGAGAAATGATGGCCATTGTTCATGTTTTTACGATGTAGATTTTAGGTAGTCGTATTACGTTTTGCTCCCGTGTGGTGAGCTGGGTACCCTCCCTGCACAGAAAACACCTTTCCTTTATTTATGAAACAAGGCTAAGCCCAAGAGCCTTTCACTAGTGAGCAGTAATGTCAAGCCTATAAATGTTGCTCTGGCATTACAGTTTTTATAGCTCACTGTATTACTTAAGGATCCCTCCACCCGCCCTATGCACACACCTGTTTATGATGTGATTGTTTTGTCTCTATTAGGTTGCAAAATTTTAGAGGCCTGAGTTTGTGCCTTATTCTCACATAGCTCAGTAAGACATTGACACTTGTGAGCAAGCAGAAACTCTCAGCACTTCTCTTGTGTTATGTTACGTAGAGTGGCAGGTTGGCCAGCTTCGTACAAAGTAGTAATGAAGGCGATCTGCAGGCAAGTTAGGAAGGAGCAGGAGAGGGAGAGCCTCCAGATACAGGTGGGAATGTGTCCTCCTCCTTCAGGGTCCAGCTGAGACAGTGGCTCCTGCTAAAGTTTTGTCTAGCTGGTGACTGGCTCAGAATCATTCCACAGATTGCTCTACAAAAGCAAGAGTCCTGACTGTGGCACCCTCAGGTCCGAGGTATGGGCACCCCCAGCATGGCACCAGCTGTGAGAGGGTAAGAGAAGAGGCACCGAGGAGCCCCTGTGGGGGTGCTGGCACCAGGCCCTGCAGTCGTAAACTGCTCTCACAAGGCACCTGCACGCCTGGTCCCACAGCGCTGGTCCCCACTATTATTACAGCCTCTATCAGATTCTGCCTGTGTGCGTGATTTACATGAACACGTGCAATCTTTCAGACAATGTAAGCAACACAGGTCCGTGTTTCCTGCCAGCTTGGTGACTTCCTCAGGTATTTTGCATGTCTGCATTTGACAAAGCCCCACCCCGTGAGGCAGAGCAGTAGTGAGGAAGCCCCACTCTTAAGCAGGCAGCTCGCATCCCTCAGCCTCCTGGGCCAGGAGGACCGGCCATGGAGCTGGGTCCTGGCTGTGTGATATGGTGGAAGAACCATGAGGCAGGTGCTGATGACCTCAGTTAGGAGGCAGTTGGCAGATGGCCTCTGTCACCTTGTTATCACCCTTCCTTCATGAAGCAAAGATAACCATGGTCCTCCAGGAGGACTGGAGGACGAGGAAATGGAAGCCATGGTGGGTAGGTGAGACAGAGGGTCCCGAGGTGCTGGGGACTCTAGAGGGGACAGTGCCTCCCTCTGGCCATTGGCAAAAAAGAGACACAGCCTTGTTTAAGCTGCTCTTGTTCCACATCTCTGTTCCAGCTGAACTCTACCATAAGGGACAGCTATGGAACAACACAAGGAAGGTTAAAAACCCTGAAAACAACACAAGCCATCACACCGGTTTCCAGAGTGACCCACAGCACGTCAGGATCCGACGGTGTGGGCTTTCTTACTTGTCTCTCCAGAAGTTGTGACCCCAGTGTCCACAAACATCTTCAATCCCAGTCTTCACGTGATCAAAAAACTGAAAACAGAAAAAGCAGGCAAACTTGATTAGAGTCCACCGGAAAGTAGTTATTTTCACCCCATGTGTATCCCACCTAAACGCTAACACCTGACACTGTTTGTTTCTTATTTGCTGGCTTTACTGAAAGCAATAGAACAACCATTTGTCATCACACAAATTGAGGTGTTTGCCATATCAATATTAAGAAGTGCTTCAGGCTGGGGATGTAGCTCAGTGGTTAGAGTGCTTGCCTTGCAAGCACAAGGCCCTGAGTTTGAGCCCCAGCACCAACCCCCCAAAAAAGAAAGAAATGCTTCAACTAGATGCTTTTAACAGTCTGATCGTAATTTTGAAAAAAATGAAGAATGATAATAAGCATCCGTTAGGGACACTCACAGGTTGAAGGAAGTAAAAGCCAGTTACTTGCTTCTCTCCTCATGCAGGAGTTTAGCAAGTTCAGGATCATCCTCATTCCTAGCTCCCCGGCTGGGTTCTCGCCCAGCGCTCTGCACCCCTCTCTTCTCCCAGGAAAGAGCGCTGCGCTCCGAGCGGGCTGGGCGAGCCTAGCGTTTCCCTTGCACTCACACCGTGACGCGCTTGGCACCTACCCGACAGTGGATTTCTTCACTGACAGCTTGCTGCTTCTTATTGGACCTCTTAACATCAAGAAACTCCACCAGAGGTCGGATGGTTATTCCCTATCCAGGAAAAAGAAAAAAAATCCTTAAATTTTCTTATAAAGAAAAATTTAAAATTCTAGAATAACTCTACTTCTCCTAAACTTTGGTGACCAACAATGAAAGGTATTCTGCTGCCAAGACTTGAGTTGGTAAATGGAACATTTTGTTAAATTGTGTCTTCCTTTTTGATAGCTGGTCTACTCTCAGAAGGCTACGGACCAACACAAAACAATGGACAAAAGAGGAAGAAATTTTGAAAATAATTCCAAGAAACAATAAAGTACAGTATTACCCAGTTCAGAGGAATCATCTGCTCAAATTAGTTACAAAAATCCTTCCAGTGATTCTTTCATTTGATTATTGGTTCAGACAATGTGCGGAGCTTGGACGGCGTACCGGCCAGGAGCTTGGGCGTGTGGAACACCAAGGTGAATGGTTAAGGACTCCGCAATGGGACTTGGAATCTAATACAAAGTCAGCTCTATCTAAACTTGGGAAGTAAGTGGCAGAGGAATGAGAGAAACAGGAAAGCTTCCTGCCGAGGGGGCCGGCGGTGAGGATCCAGGAGGAGGCTGGAAGCACCCTGGCAAGCAGTGACCTCAGGACAGGTGTGGCCAGGGCGGGAAAGGGCCCAGGGTGAGCCTGGGCGAGCTCATGGGTGACCTCGGGAAGGGGCAGCACACTAAACTCTCCAGTGAACTAGGAAGAGAAGAGGAAACCCCTGATACACCAATGAGAGCTGTGCACCGGGATCCAAGCAGGTTCCTCACGTGAGGACGCAGCACTTTTCAAAGTCTTTCGATGAGCAGCAGGAGCCACAGAAGGGTGATCCCCACTGCCACTTGGCACAGGTCCCCAAGTCCCAGCCAACTAAATAAGAAGGGACAAAGAAGATGGCGAGGTGCAGATACTGACAAGGGACAGACAGGACTTTTGTTGCTGATGATCTATTGGGAGGCTGAGGCAGGAGGATTCGCCACATGTTCAAGGTCAGCCTAGGATACACAGGGAGACCCTCTCTCAAAAACAAATACACAAAAAGTGAAACCTGAGGAAATAAAAAAAGAAATAAGAGTGACTAACACAGAGTCAGCATGCACTTCATCCCAGATACTAATTAAAAATGTAAAAGAATACACAAGAAAATATATAATGTGTGTGACTACTATATACTAGTAATAATGTATATGCTAGTATATTATATAGACAATGCCAGTACATATATACATGTATACGTGTGTCTGTATATATATGTGTGTATATATATAGCCCTGGCATGAAAGCATTAAACCTTTATGAAGAGAACTTAACCAAAGAATAGTAAAAGAATTTGAGTTTGTTTTTTTTTTGTTTTTTTTTTTTTTGGTGGTGGTGTTGGGGATCGAACTCAGGGCCTTGTGCTTGCGGGGCAAGCCCTCTAACCACTCAGCTAAATCCTCAGCCCCAAGAATTTGAGTTTTAAAAAGACATACACAGTTCCTAGATGAAATAATATTGTGAGGACAATTTTGTCTTGATTAACATGTGCAGCCAGCACAATTCCAAAACTTATACTTAAGGATTCTTAGCAGAACTTGAGAGGTTGATTTTAAATTAACCATGAAGAGAAAATGTAACGAGAAGAGAAAAGAGAATGAGAAGAAACTCACAGATATAAAGTACGCTATCAGCCGATATATTTAGAAGTGTGTGACGCTGTCACCAAAATGGGCAGGCCAGGCGGGGAGTGTCGGGCAGGAGATGATGGCTGAGTTAATTGTTGGGGGCTGGCAGCCACCGCTGCCCGGCGGAGACACCTGGCTAAAGGGCTGCTGGGTTTCGTAGAGGTGAGCGAAGAAACACCAAGGTCTGTCCCCACTGCCCAAACCTCATCCTACCCACCACGCAGCTCTTTCTATCAAAGGATGCCTTGACGGTGTCAACACACACACACACACACACACACACACACACACACACGCATACACGCACTTTAAAAAAGAAGGTCATGGCTTCTGTTTCACCAACATCTCTGGGCATTTTTTGTGTGTGTGTGGTGCCAGGGATCGTACTCAGGGCCTCGTTCTCTGGGCATTTTTCAGCTTAACTTTCATTTTAACTTCCTGAAACTGGATTTGGACCCAGTGTGCAGTGAGACACATCTTGCCTTCTGTTTGCACTTCAGTCCGTCTCTCTGAGATAACATGGGGGGAAAACAGTTCCCCAATCGACACATGTTCTGTAATTCTCAACTTATGTACATGCAAACAAATGTCAACATGTGGTTTTCGGAGATGGGTGATTTTACTGAGTTCCAGATTTTATGAAGCTACAGTCTAACAACGGTTCGAGGGAAAGTCAACAAAACCATGTAATACGATCCAACGACTCTAACTCCTCTTCATGTATTTGTTTTCTTCCTGTCAGTGTTCACTTAGTAAGCAACAATGCGAGTCCAGTATTTGGACAGATAGGACACAGGGCCTGGCCCAACCCTGAGGCCAAGTCCTCCCTTTAGACAGACGATCTGGATGCACCGAATGAATCAATCACACCCACTAACTCCAAGGAGTCAGTGTGGCTTCCCACACGGATCGACTCAAGTTTCCCAAAGTAGACAGCGTAGTGGTGCACCCCGTGACCTCAGACAGGAGGACGGCCGCAAGTTTGAGACCAGCCTGGCTGCAGTGAGTTCAAGGCCAGCCTGGACTACACAGCAAGACCCTGTCTCGCAAAGCAAACAAAGAAGAAAATGCAAAACAAAACAAATTGTCAAAAAGTATAATGTGATTAAGCTTACAGTAAAAAACCTCATAAAATTATGTTTGCTTAAATAGTTCCTTTTACTATTTGTCCCATCTCCCTCAATCATTTCAATTATTTTCCCAATAGGAATTATGTAATAGATGCTGCCTTTCTTCTCTCACGGCTTTTTCCTTGTTCTCTTCTTTTCTATCCACCTATTGTGGGGGCCAGAGGACAAGGGCGTGTGTCTTAGTTGATTTCTCGTCACTGAGACACAACACCCGACACCCACAATTTAACGGAGACATTTATTCCGGTTCACAGTTTCACTTTGCAGATAGCTGGCTCCAAGGCAGGGCGACCTGGCAGTGGAAGTTTGCTTATGGCAGGGCAGACAGGAAGCAGAGAGCAAAAGGAGGAGCAGGGAAGAGATAGGCCCTTCCGGGACACGGCCCCTGTGACCTCCCACCAAGCTCGACCTCCCAACATCTTGTTTAGCTATAAACTCACTCGTGGACTAATCCACTGATGCGTGTCGTGCTCCTACGACCCAGTCACCTCTCAAAAGCCCCCACCGTGATCCCACGAGGCTTTGGGGAAACATCTGGATGTAAACCACAACAGCACGTGTGTATGGCGTATTTAACTGAGTTGCATTTTATGTTCTAGTAGCCCCCATCTCTGGTTGGGAGAGAGAGAGACGCCTTTGAAAAGGCACCTTGTTGTACCCCATTGGAAGATTTTTAATTTGAGTCACCTGGGGAGTAATTCGTTAAGGCTTAGGAAAACAAAATAGCTTGTTGCTGTCCATGCAGGCTAAAAAACAACACCCTTGGTTTTCCAACAAACTATGGAGACATATGTGCAAAACGTAAATCAAGTTTTTACTCATTCATCTGGCTTTGGCACAGAAACACATAATCTGCTGAGTCGGGCCTGACTGGGGCTCACCTGACAGCATGTTCAGGGGAAGATTGGAGATGAGACATTTCTCATCATGTTCTACCTCTGCCTTCCTCCCACCTGTGGTCATGTGAAGGGAAGAAAAGGTAAAAAATCTGTTGTGTGGTTTAAATGAGCGATCTTCGGTTTGTCCTATGGGGGAAATGAGCTCTCATTTTGGGAATTATAGTTACAAAAAGAGGAGAGGGGCGATGTCTTATATCTCCTGCTGATTTAGCAGGCCATTTTCAGAAATACGAAGAAACTGTTTCCTTTTATTTAAAATATATCACCGTTGTTGCTATACTATCTTCTGGGAGGACTCCCCCGTGACAAACTTGGCCCCAGAGCTCTTGACACAAACGAACAGCAGGTGTCCGAGAGTGGGGGGAGGGAGGAGACCACCGCAACAGGGTTGAGTGCGTGTCTCCGTCCTTGGCTTGCTGTCGTCTTTCAGCATTCACCACACCACACGGCGATCGCCCGTCAGGCGTCTGCTTCCCCTAACCCTTCGTCTTCCCCCTTACTGGGCCCTCATTGCCTCCCTCCCTCCTCCACCATCCACCTTCAAGTAGCCGCCGTGACTCCCACCTTGCAAAAACCGGACCGAACGCCATCCTGTGGCAGATGGACTCCTCTGCCCACACCCACGTCTCTGCTGTCTTGCTTGTCCCGCTCCAGAGTCACTGACCCTTCTCTCGAATGCAGCCAGTGGGGCTCCACCCCCGCTCTGACCAGAAGTGCTCTGGGGAAGGTGATCGCTCTCACCTGCTGCTCTACCCAGGACTGTCTTCCACTCACACCCACCTCCACCGGCAGCTGTCTGCCGGAGATTCCGGAATCCGCTGGCTCCCGAATGCGCTCTTCACTCGGCCTCGGGGACCCTCACTGATGTCCTTTCTTACATATCGTCACCTGGTCTGCTCTCGACTTAGTTTCTGAGTACGGGGGACTGAAGCTAGGGCCTCTGTTCTGAGCCCCCTCCCAGCCAGGGGAGCAGAAGGGGAAGAAAAAAGGAATATTGAGGAATGTAAACATCACACACTGCAAACTCGTACTAATACAATAAAAATTCAAAATCACACAAAAGATTTGTGTATTTATTTAGTCATTATTTTGAGACAGACTCTCATTCAGTCACTAGGCTGCCCGGCTGCCTGGGACTTGGAACCTTCCTGCTTTGACTGCTTAGAGTCCTGGGATCGCAGGTGTGTGCCACCTCACCTGTGTTCTTACTGCCCAACTATCAAGTGCTGGTGAGTTTCGGGCTTCGGTCTCAGATGCCTTCTCTTCTTCTCTCCTTTTCCACTAGTTCCCTGAATAATTTCCTCCAGACTCACGCTTTACAAGCTACCTCTCCACTGACAAGTCCCAAATTGACATCTCCCCTCTAGCTTCTCCCATAAGCTCCTGAGTCCCACGTATACTTGCTTGCTCACGGGCTCCACCTGAACTAGAACAGGCAGATGTGTAGCGAGCACGTGTCGAAGGCTGAATGCTCAACTTCCTGCCCTCCGAACCCAATACTGTCCCTACATTGTCCGCCAAAGTCAATGTCTTCTTTCACCTGACCACTCATTGGAAAACACTGGGAAATAGATTCTACTGTCCCAAGGTATTCACTTACATTTTCCCATCCATGAAAAGCTCATCTATTTGCTCATTTGTGTAGGACTAGAATAAATTATTGAGTACTGTGGATTCCCACCTAATAGTGGTATGTGAATTAAATAAAGGACAGTGTCATTATTACACACATAGGACGTGGCAATTTATTTACCAAGAGAAGGCACATTTGAGGGCCCTCACTAGGTCCAGGGACTAGTGAACATCATCTCTTCAGTGTGAGAGGCCGAACCAGTCAAGGCTCATTCAATTGCTGTGATCCATGACCCTGAGGGTCCCACACGTTCTCACAGTGGGTACAAAGACTGACTCCTTTTTACCTGGGTCATTTCTCAGGGTTACAAGCAATGAGCAACCCGGAGAGACAAAGTCACATCGGCCTCCAGACAACATGACACACTGCTAAGTTCAGGGCACCCTGTGATGTGTGCTGACATCCTCCACGGGCCTGCATGCCACCTCCATGGGACCAAGGGCTGCGGAGAATTGACACGATCAACGCAAAGTCCTGCTTTCACCGTGAGTAACAAAGTCTCTCGTCTCTGAGCCAGGAGACTTGTGTCTCCAGCCGGCTTCCTGTCTTACCGGCCTTCGTGTGTCACAGTCCTGCCGTATCCTAAAGTCTGCTCTGGGTCCTGCACCTACCCTCCCTATTATGAGTGTAGTTTTAGAACATGAGTGTATAAAAATAATATTACCAATCTTACTGAAAAGAACGCGAACTCAAATGACCAAGGAGTCGGGATAGTTTACATCTTCATTATTCTGCAAGCAACACCCCGTTCCGGTGACATGAGGATGTGCTGCTCAAATCAGCAGCGTGTACGTCCTCGGGACCGATCCCGGTATCCAGTTACGAAGGACCTGTCCCCTGGAAGCCTGTGGGTGAAGTCGGGACTTACTCCATGGTGTGAGCAGGAAGAACTTACCCGCTAGGAAACACTGAAATAAGGGGAGGGAAACACTTTAAAGCTGAATAGCCAGTCAGCGTAAAAGCTGTTATTTGGAAAAGAACACGTTAATTCTTATAAGGCAGAATCTTGTGCATGAATCTATAACTAGTTATTCTTACCGTGTTTGCAACCCACCAAGTATTTCCCTCCAGCCTCCTTTCACTGAGTTCCTTCATTATTGATATAGTCTGGAAAATGACTCTTCTCTGTGTGCATGCACATGCGCGTGTGTGTGCGTGTGTGTGCGTGTGTGTGCGCACATGCGCACAGTGACTTGGGAGCCAGGTGGGGAGGAGAACCAGGAGAAAGTGGGTCAGAGTCTCCCATCAGCTCCAGTCTGCACGCACACACAGGCCCGGACCAGGTTCAGGAGAAGGAAGCCACCATAGCAGGCAATCGCGGCCACACTCTGTCCCCGGGCACCAAGCTCTCCTCCAGCCTCATCAGAGGGGGTTCCAAATACTGACCGCCGAGCTGGCCACCCCTGGAGGGCCAACACCAAATGCAGCCTGCACATCTCAGCTGTGCTGTGACGCCCAGCCACTCTCCTGTGCCGCCAGGGCCCTGACCCGCCGTCCTCTCCCTCCTCGCCTTGGCCCTGCACTGGCAGAAGGCCTCCGGGCTCCTACCTCCCTAGAGAGGGCCCACCCCACAGGGCTCCCCGACCCGTCGCCTTTCCACCCCGATGTCTCTGTTCTCTGCACAGACAAGTGGGACCTACCATGCTCAGAGTGACTTTCGGTTCTGCACCGGCCCACTGGGCCCGTCCCCAGCACAACCAGGACTTCATCTACTTCTTTCTGCCTCTCTCAACTACCAAGCTCGAGTCATTATCACCGCACTCTGGACCCCTGTGCCAGCGCCCAGATCTGTCTCGCTGCTGTTTCCACGTCTGTCTCCAGTGACTCACTCTCCCACCTCAGGGCCAGTGACGGGCAGTGGCTTAGACTATGCCCCTGGCTTGCTTCACCCTTCAATCACAGCCATGCTCTGCCTCATGTCCCTTCCGCCATCTTTCTAGGGACGCTCTTTGCCTGACCCTGAGATCCTGACTTCTGTCCAGTGAGCTCTACTCCTCAGGATTTGCGTCAGCACCTTCTTCTGTGTGGAATACTCTTTGCCCAGATCCTAGCAGACTCCACAGCCTTCCTATCTCAGATTAATCATCACCTCCACAGAAAGATCTTGGTTAACATGATCTACGTATTGAGTATTTTCTGTCCTTGACACCAGGACTTCTGTTGTAGGCTTCGGGCATTATGAACAAACAGTTCAGTGTGCAGGCATGAAGGTTTAGACAATGCCGCTCAGAGCAAGGTCTAAGTGACCCTCTTCCCTCAAGAACGCCAGTCTGCAAGCAATTTGTTACTAGTCAGCAATGAGATAAACAGAACTCTCACCTCTGTTATATTAGTTAACAGACAACAGAGCAAGTTTATGTGTCACACTAAAAATGTTAAATATTGACATACACGGTGTTCATTCAAAGAGAGCATGCAGGCATCTAATACAGAATAATCAGTATTTCCCTTGGAGTTCTAGGTTGAGTCTCAGTCCCAAATAGTCAAAAAATATGGCTATAATACTGAGACCTTGCATTGATTACCTATACACACCTTCCGTAATAATGTTGTACATTTTTGCAAGCCTGTCGATGTTTCCTGTACAACGCCTGTTGTGATTGCAGAAATACAGTTTTATGTCCGGTGAACATAAAACTAGAAGGTATGCATTTGTATTCTGTGTCCTGGTATGACTGACACTTTTCTCGGAACACGTTCGTGTAATTCCGGAGGGGCGGGTGGGTGGGATTCGGAACAGGAGGCCCAGTTTTGCAGATCAGGCTTTGGGAAAACCTTGTGGACACGCCTGGCTGAGCAGTCGCCGGCTGAGGCCCCGACCCTGGCTGCAGAAAGCCAGCAGGACTCCTGGCGTTTGGTGCTCAGAGGCCTCATTCTGAGAGGTGGAGGACCCTGAGCACTGGGTACCTTCCGGGAAGGATGGGCAGAGGCCTAGAAGGAGGAGGGGACCCTCTCACCCTGCATCCTGCTCCAGGGTGCAGGGAGATGAAGACACTTAAGGCAAAACTGATTCACTTCCCAATTTGCGTCCAGGAGGTGTGAACAGCAAATAGGATGGCTTGTTGCCAAGGTCTTGTCATCTCAAGGGGACATGGGTGACGAGCTGCTTACTTCCTGCCTGTCCTCTCCGTGCACACTCCCCTCCAAGGTCTGCAGGCTAAAGCCCGGGGACATTACACCTCTCTTTCCCTCCGGGCCACATCTGATCTACCAGGGAATCTGCGGGTCCCACCTTCAGATTGAATTTCAGAGCCTCACACTTCTCACAGCTCTCCCGCCACCACGGGCAGCCTGGTGACAGCTGTGGCCTCCCCCCACCCCCAGACCCTGTCTCTGCCTCTTAGCACACAGCTGGGAGAGTCTGTGTGCAGACCAGGTTGAACCACCGCACCACGTGTCTGCACGAAGCCTCCTACAGTCCTGAGCCTCCCTTGGAGAACAGCGGAGCCCAGGACATCAACCCCCAGGACCTTCACAACCAGCTCCACACGCCTCTTCTCGGCCACCCCGGTCCTCAGAGAGTGGCACCTGCAGCCCACTGTCCAGCAGTGTTCTCCGACTGAGCTCCCAGAAGCCTTTGCTCCAACCCCGTGCTTCTCTGCTCCTTCCTGTGAAGGTCAGATCACGGCTGTCCCCCGCCCCCGCCCCGGCATTTCCTAGTTGGTGCTTCACAGTTGCTCTGCACACCAGCATCCCGCCTTCTAACACACCTCGTTATTTACCTACTTGCTGCGTTCCTGCGGAGAGCCCGCCACCTGCCTCTGCCCATGCTGGGGCAGCAAGAGACCAGTGAATATTTACTAAATGGCATCTGAAGAACGGAAGCTCTGAGGGCAGCTGGCAGCTGGAAGAATCTGCGAAGTCAGGCCCTAGGTGCAGGCCCACCATGCTGGTGGCATCCAGTATTATTATTATTTACTTTCCATTCATCTATTTTTTTAATTTTTATTTTTATGAGTCCATGCTTGAGTGCATAATGATCCCATTCCTCGAGAGGAGTTGGCATACAGGGATAACACTCCTTTATTCTTTCCTTTCCCACATCCTCTCCTTCCCCTGCCCATCTCCTTCCATCTCTTGGGTCCCTTCCCATCTGCAAAAGATTCATCTCCCTGTTTCCTATTCTCTTTCTTTCATTTTGCTCTTTAATCTATTTATACTTTGGGCTTCTCATATAAGAGAAACTGTGCCATATTTAAGCTTGTGTGTCTCATTCATTGCACTGAACATTATGGCCTCGAGGCACATGCACTGCACCCCCGTATTAAGCTGCTGTCCCCCAGCCCTCCTTCCCCTGGCAGTCAGCTCGGGGCTCAGCCTGCCGCAGGGTCACAGAGCACGAGCGGCCCCCGAGGAGCTGGCACCCTGGGTCGGAGAGTAATACACAAGGCAGGACCAGCAAGTGCAGCCTGGGAGTTTCCGGGAGGAAGCTGAGCTCACTCTGCTGTGATTCCACAAATAACCCTTCTGTGGAGGCCAGATGACCAAACTGGACTCTTGTAGCTCCCTGGACAATCCAGTGACATGAAGCCAGCCAGGAAACAGCATTTTTTCCCACTAACACGCTCCCAAGGCCTGAACACACCTTTCCCACCTCGCAAGCTGTCTGCAGAATCCATATGACAGGTGGAAAGGTCTCGCTGTCCCCTGCTTCAGGGAGGGACCTGCAGGGAGGAAGGACGCAACTCACCAGGATGAAGACGGTGAAGAAGATGACGACGATGGCGGCCGTGATGAAGAGCTTCTTCCGGGGGAACACGGCGGCAGGGAGCAGGAACACCAGCGCGAAGCAGATGGCCCCGCGCAGGCCCCCGTAGGCGATGATGAACTGGTCCTTGAAGGTCAGCGGGATGGTGCGGAACCAATTGATGACCTGGGTCAAGACGAAGACACCTGAGCAGAAAGACAAGCCCGGGAGGAAACGGACTGTGAGGCCAGGTGTGCAATGGTCACACCCACCTTCTGTGCTCCTTTCATGGGCCCGAGTATTTAAGAACAGGGTCCAAGGCCTGCTCCCTTCCTCCTGTCCGGCAGCACTAGCAGGTGCCACCATCTTGGCTGTTATTTCCAGGGTAACAGATGAAAGTGTGCAGACCGAGAAGCCAGAGCAACTGATTGGATTTGCAGCCAAGGGAAGAAAAGAATATGTCAGGAAGTGGAGGAGAGAGGGAGAAGAGGGGGAGAAGAGGGGAAGAAGAGATGAGGAAGAAGAGAAGAGGAAGCAAAGGAAGAGGAGGAGAAAGGAGATAAGGAAGAAAAAAAAGCAGAGGAAAAGAAGGAAGAGAAAAGAAAGAGGAAGAAGAGGAAGAGGAAGGAGATAAGGAAAATGAAGAAAAAGAAGAGGAGAGAGAGGAAGAAAGAGGAGGAAAAGAAAGAAGAAGAACAGGAAGGAGGTGAAGGAGACTAAAAAGAGAAGGAAGAAGGAGGAGGAAACAAAGGAAGAGGAAGGCGATGGGGAAGAAGAGAAGAAATGAAGACAAAGTGGCAGCTATAGCAAAGAGGGCAGCAAGAAGAAAGCCCCCACTTGTGTTCGTGAGCCCCCGCTCACCGAGCAAACGTGGCGCCTTACCCAGGGCTCGCCAGACGAGGCAGAAGGCCAGCGTGAAGCAGACGAAGGCCCAGTTCCACTCGTGGTTCTTCCCCACAGTGGACACGCCCATGAAGATGAAGATGAGGGTCTCGCTGACGCTGCTCAGCATCTTCATGAAGTATTTGATGGTCGTGTAGGACTTCTGGGACACGTTCTCCTCCACATACTTGTTCATGGTCATTGCACAGGCGGTGATTCTGAAGAGAAGACACAGATTCTTTGCTAAACACGACAAGACCCCACCCGGAAGGCAACACCCGGCTCCCAGGAGCTACCTCGTCCTCTGCTCTCTGCCCCGGACCGCAGCATCGCTGGCAGACTCTGCACGTGCGTGCGACTTGTCTGTAAACCTCGGGGTCCCTGCTGTCTCAGGGGGGTCACTGCTGTCTTGGGGGACTCCCCCGTCACAGCCAGCACCCCATGCTCTCTGCCCTCACCCCAGAGCCACACACCTCCACATCTTCTGACCTCAGCTCCATCCCCTTCTCTCAGCATCTCTAATCATACAGGGCAGGAGAAATTTGAAACCCATTGTCTTGCTGTAAAACCAATTCCTTCTCCTACATATATTCTATTACCTATAAATCCTCAACTATTATATAAACCCCTAAATCTGAAACAAGGGCCCCCCGGGCTTCCCTCAGCCCCTCTCCAGGTAACTACGCCTTGGCTGTCTTCGGCTACTCAGATCCCTGAAGGTTTCCTGGACCCACTCACTTGGTTTTGTTTTTATTAATCACGGTGCCTTAGTTCTCTTCATTTCTGTTTATCCATCTACTTCTGTGAAACTCAAAATGTATTTATAGGCTTGACAAGTCCTAAAGGAGAAAAACTCTTCTGCTTGTTTTTCTCTGTATTCATTTCCAAAATGTGGGGACCACAGAGTCCTAGATTCTGTCCTCACAGTATCTGTTTTGATGTGGAACCCTGGCAACCCGGAGAAAGGCAAAGTGCTGGGGCCCAAGGTGCACACACGCTTCCCTAGGGGACAACTTGCTTCCTGCCCCCCCATCTCCCGCCCTAGCACGTACTGCAGGCCTCAGCTGTGTGCAATTTGCCAAACATGTCCTGGCTCTTCACAGTCCTCTTGTCTTACCACACACATGGCCTCCTCTCTGTCCCCAACATCTGACCGACCCGAATGCCATCATGGAGGGAAATTTACTATGAGCCGGAGGACAGCTCAC
>PVJO010013422.1:0-40516 GCA_004026905.1 Hystrix cristata
GGGAAAAAGCAGGAAGGGAAAAAGAAAATAAAGGAGAAATGGAAAAAATGAGAAAATGCAAATCTGCTGCAAATAGGGAAGGGTGGGGGAATGTAAGGGAGGAGTGGGGAAGAGGGGGGAAAACCAAGATATATCATATACGGTGTTATGGTTTGTGTCTAGATGTCCCCCCAAAGCCTCATGTGGTAAGAGATAGCTGGATCTAGAGTGTGTGATTACTAAATTGATCCATTGATTGGTTTGGCGTCGTTCTGCTGGGATCAAGGATGTGAGACTGAGATTGGGGGTGAGAGTGCGGGCCGCCCTGGAGACAGGTAGCCTAGATAAAAGATACAGGAAGAGGCTAATTAGCTGCTTGTTTGCATTGCTTATTTGCATACATTCCTTGCATTTACTCAGGGCCCGCCCTGCCTCTGCCATGCCGCCCTGCCTCGGACCCAGCGGACTATAGACTGAAACCTCTGCAGACTGTGAGCTAATAAACCTTTCTTCCCCTAACTTTGGGTGTCTATTCTGTCCCAACAACAAGAGAAAAGTGACTAAAACCTACGGTTACAAAATAACCATGTTGAATACGATCATTATGTATACAATGTACCAATACATGTTCTTGGTTAAAAAAAAAAAAAAAAGCCCTGGCCCATGGATGCTGAAATCTGTAAGAATGTTGCAGAATGGCAGTATTCCTTAAATTCTTTAATGAAATGAAAAGTGAAGGAGTATTCCCAAATTTATTCCTGGAAGCTAAGGATACCCTGATTCTAAATCCAGAAAGAACCTAGCCAAAACAATGGAACCACAGGCCAATCTCTTTAATGAACATTGGTGCAAAAATTCGCAGCAAGATACTGGCAAACAGAATGCAACAAATTATCAAAGTTATCATATATTAAGACCAGGTAGGATTCCAGAGATACAAAAATGGTTCAACACACAAAAGTCAATAAAAGTAATGAACAACAGAAACAGAAGTAAGAACAAAAATCACATGATCATGTCAATCAGTGCAGAAAAAGCCTTTGCCAAAATCTAACATCTCTTCACGACGAAAACCTTGAAAAAATAGCTATGAAAGAAACTTATTTCAATCTGATGAAAACCATCTATAGCAGATCAACACCCAACATCATATTAAATGTGGAGAAACTGAAAGCCTTCCTTCTAAAATCAAGAACAGGACAAGATTTTTCACCATCGCCACTCTTGTCCAATGTCGTTCTTGAAACATTAGCCAGAAAAATTAGGCAAGAGAAAGAAATAAAATGGAAAGAAAGAAGTTAAATTATTATTATTTGCGTATGACATGATCTTCTACACTGAAGATTCAAAAACTTCCACCAAAAAACCCTTACAATTAATAAGCAAATTCAGTAATGTAGTGGGATACAAAGTTAATGCATAAAAATCAGTGGCAATCCTGTACAATAATAACATCACTGAAAAAGAAATTGGGAACACAATACCTTTCACAATAGCGTCAAGAAAAATTAAATACTTTGAAATTAACCTAACCAAGGAAGTAAAAGAGCTCTTCAATAAAACCTAGAATACTCTAGAAAAAGAGATTGAAAAGGACATCAGAAAATGGAAAGACATCCCCAGTTCCTGGACAGACAGAAGAAAATGGCCATACTTCCAAAATTGATATAGAGATTTAATATAATCCTCTCCAAAATGCCAAAAGCATTTCTCAGAGAACTAGAGAAAGAGCTGAAGAATGGAAGCAATTAAAGACGTACCGCGGTGAAGGTGATGCACTTTGATTTCTCTTTGAAAAGGATAAAAATGGCTACAGTGCAGACTGGACAGTGAGTGTACATGCGTTTAAAAGGCTGTTGGCAAGAATGGAAGAAAAATATTTAGGTGGCAGGTTATGACAATACACAGCAGGGCTCCAGCAAAAGGGAACTGGACTGGGTTTATGGATGCACTCTAAAGGTAAAGCTGGCAAAAGCACCTGATGGGATGTGAGGAGAAAGAGGGAAAAGATAATTCCAGTGTGTTTGGCCTAAGCACATGTGAGTAGTGACTTCCTGAGATGCAGAAGAAAACGGGAACTGTCACGTACATGGTGAGCTTGAGAAGCCTGTTCACTATGTCACTGTCACATACACAGAGTTGTGCAGCAGTCTGCACTTTAAGGAGGAAGCAGCTGAGGTTGGCAGGAGTGAGTCATCGGTGCATAGGTGGTGTTTAAAGCACAAGACCTGTAGAAGTCAGTGTAGGCAGGAAAGTAAAGCTCTCCAAGGGCAAGTCTTGAGGTCTTTAATGTCTCTGGGGAGAACAGGAGAAAAGTCCACCATGGATGCCTGAGAAGGAAAGGCCAACAGAATGGCAGGAAAGCTGGGAAAATATGGAGCCAATGAAAGTGCTTAGAACAAAGACTGGTGGTGAACAGTGAATGCTACATAAAATTAATTGCTCTTGTTAATCAATTTGGATCCCAGTGGTCCTCTAGCAGTTCTTTGTGCTCTCACTTCAAATAGGTCTATATTCCATGAGAGTTTTTTCCCAAAAATATGGCAAGAGATATAGTAATGACAGAATCCAAGCTCAGAATTTAAGTGACATAGAAGCAAATCTGACAAAGTCAAGAATTTAGAAGAGACTATTATATTTGGAAACGTGAAAGCAATTGATTAATTCGAGAAAAGCGGTTTCAGTGGAGGTGGTTGAAATTTTAAGTAAATAATTCTCCACAGAGAGTGCCAGAGATATGAACAGCCCAAATCTGCTTTGGAGGAATTTTGCTTTACAAAACAGAGAAATAGAGTTGTAGCCAGAGGAAGATATAGGATCAAGAGAAGTTTTGTTTTGTTTTTGTATAATGGGGGATGTTTTTCTGAGATGTTGGCATGATGATGGCAATCAGGCAGTGGAGAAGCTAAGTCATTGTAGAAGCAAAGTCCTGGGTACATAAAAGACATTTTTGTTGCACAACTAGAAACTCTGAACACAGATAAGATCACAGATCACTCATCCATTGCTTTTCTTTGTTTGATTGTTTTGATATAGGGTCTCCTGTGTACTTCAGACAGGCCATAAACTCGCTATTTAGCGCAGCTGGCCTCAAACTCAGGGCAATCCTTCCACCTCAGACTCCTAAATATTAGAATTACAGTCATGCGCCATTTGTAACAAGAAGCAACAAGGCAAAATACACAGGTATAGAGCAAGTGGACTTGGCGATCGGTTGCCTGGAGGACACCAAAGTTCCGATTTATTGGTTCTATTGTCTCAATAAAATGAGACAGTCATCACTTGAGCATCAGGAGGAAGTAGTGGGTACCACGGGTCTGTAGAAAGAGAGGAATGAGAAAACCGTGTGACTCAGACATCACAATTTTGGCATGAAACATTACTTGGTCTGGTGTTCTCCTATTCAGCCATTGTGCTGTCTCCAACCACAGAGTTTATGTTCTTCCTGGCATTTTTAATCACATACAGAATTTTTTTTCTTCCTATACTTAAATTTGCTGGTTTTTCCTTTATGAATTCCCCAATTTACATGCTCTTAAGAAAGCTTCTCTGCCACCTTGAAGTTATATTTAGAAAACACTCTTCTATTTTCTTATAATATTTCATGATAAATATTAACATTTTATTTCATGTGGAATTTTGGGGGTGTATTACTAACTTCATTTTTCTCAAAATGGAAAATACTATGTTCCAAGATCATTTTTGGGAAATGTAACTCATTCTGCTCCAAAATATCATCTTAGTCAAAGCTGCAGGTATTTTGGAGGGGGTTCCATTTTGGTCTCACTGTTCTTTAATCTGCTTCTTCATTATTACCTGGCTTAAATTACTGTGGTACTTCTGAGTATCTGCTAGCAAAAGTTATCATGCGAATCTTTTTCAAAAGTTTTGTGGCAAACCTTGGGAATTTTATCTTCCAGATGGAAATTATCTTCCAGATGAGTCTAAATCAATACAACAATCCCCTTGTAAAGTATCATTTAAAATCCTACAGGAGTTTTGGTCTAAATTTAATTGAATTTATGGATTAATTTGGGAAAAATTAACATTTACAATCTGAGGCTTTTTCATAGAGAAGGCTGTTATTCTCGATATTTATCTGTGTTTTCTTTTATGTGCTTGAAAGAATTCTACAGATTTTTTCAATTAAAAAAAACTCCATAGCATTTTAAAGGTATTTTCTGTTTCTGATACCATAAGACAGAACTCATCTATTACCTTCTCCATGACACCTTCTTATTAATCTCTTTGTGTCATAGTTTCCTTTTCTATTGAAAGAAGATTGCCATGAGAAAAAGATGAGTTAATGAAACACTCGAAACAGTGACTAGAGCTATTACTAGTTCTCATCTGAATCCTTAGTGATTCTACATGGTCCCATGTATTCAAACTATATCAAATCAATGCAGTTTTGTGAAGAAGCATGTGCTGGGGCCTTTGCACATAATATTTCAAACTTCACATGTAATTGAAAAGTATTTACAAATTTATTTTGGAACAATGCCATAGTTGGAAATTTATACTTAGTTTTCTATTTTTTATCTTTTAGATCTTCTACATAATCTAAAAACCAGATAAACTTTAAAAATTTTAAAAAGTGGGGAATTTTGCAATAGACCAGTTCCCTAAACCAGTATATGTCTATATACAACCAATAAAGAACATCTTGCACCAGCCATACAAATACAAGACACCTATTTTATACTTAATGGGTGCTATGGCTTATATCTAAATGTCCCTCCAAAGCCTCATACATTCATAAGTGAGGCTTTTCAGAGATGGCTGGATCCAGGGTGTGTGAATATGGATTATAAGTGTGATAACTGGATCAGTCTTTGATTGGATTAGCATAGTTCTAGGTGCGGGTGAATGGATTTACTGAAGACAGAGGACCCACCCTGGGTCTGAGTGGCACCAACCAATAGGCATGTAGCCTAAATGAATAAAGAAGGAAAGAGAGGCTCACTGCTGCACCTTCCTGCTGCCTCCTGCCTACCCTGTCATGGGCTGCTTCTCCTCTGCCATACCCATCTGCCATGCTGCACTGCCTTGGAGCCAACCAATTATGGACTGAAACCTCTACAAACTGTGAGCTAAAATATCTTTCCTCATTTGTGTGTGTCTGATATTTTGTCACAGCAATAAGAAAAGAACTAAGACAATGAGTGACATTTAAACCATATTGTTTTTCACATGTGTGCAATACTACAGAGGTACCAGTTCATCCTGAAGAGAGGGCCTTGCCAAACCTATTCTAGGTTTCTCCTTTGTTTTTACCTGATGGCTTGATTTACCTAATAAAAGCCCTTTGTTAAAATACAGGTTTTTTTTTTTTTTTAGAAAATGCTAAATCTTTTTTGATATTAAAAGTAAACTTTGCTACACAGAATGTACATAAGTCACATGAAAAGTCTTCCTATACATCTTCCATGTCCATGCCTTAAAAAGCAGAGATTTAATAAAAGGGTAATAGAGCAGAGTTAATTACCAGAGCACTTTGCATGCATGTATAAAAATGTCATAATGGAACCTATTATTTGGTGCTAATATATGCTAGTAATTTTAATTTTTAAAAGAAAATTTAATTTAAAAGCCAACACAGAGAGAGAAAAAATAAGGAATTTTAGCAAACATTCCTGAAACTTCCAGGCTAGGATCAGAATTTCCACAGGGGCCATTGATTGGGTAGGAATGAAAAAGAGGGTAAAAAGAAAAACAAATCTCTCTTCCCTTTCTCATTCATATTCTCTCATTCTCTCTCTCCCTCTCTCTCTCTCTCATCTCTCCCATCCTAAGATTAAGTAATACACCTAGTTATAGAACTAGATTCTCCTTTATCTATTACCAGTATCAGCATAATAGCTTAAGAGAGGCATTACCATTATTTCTAACCACCGAATTTTAGGGGATTATATTTGTAGGCACAACCTAACATCAAAAGGCTCAATGTAAGTTCAGTGAAGCACAGAATAAAGCTTCAATCTCTAGAGAATGTCTTAGAAGCACATGGTAACTGGGCTAGTATGTCACTGCAAAGCCACTTCTGAAGATAAGTAAAACAGATAGAGGAGAAAAGTCCATGTAATATTAATGTATATTGCATGCATGAAAGAACTGTGCTCCAACAGTAGTGTTTCTATGACCTGGTGCCCTAATTACACTTGGACTTATTCACCCCCAAACCAGCAGCCTCTGGCTTCTGTCTTTTTCTGTTTCATACTCAAAATTCTTAACGTCATCTTTGTTTTAGAAAGCAGAATCATCAAGATGCAAGTAAATTATAGTAAAAAACATAACAGGCTTAAGGAGAGAAACAACTCCACTGCAGCTGCCCAGAGGATTGCATTGGAAATCTCAATGAGCAGGGAGGCCCGTCGCCCAAGGTCTCCTTTCTGGGTTGGTCAAGAACTCAGGGCCTGGAAAGAGACACCCATCCTGACCCCAGCCAGTGTGGCCTTCCCTGCTCACTGGGAATGAGCTCGGGGGGATTTTCACAAAGCGAAACAGCTAGAAAAGAGGCCTCCAAAACGGCACTGTTCATTTCCATCTCAACACAAATCTAGGATCCAGGCACAGTGTGGAAACACTTAGCACATTTGCCTCCATGCAAAATTAAATGTGTTTGTCAAATCAAAATGTCATTATTGACCTAACCACTGTAAACAGCAAAGCACCGAGGTATGAATGATGACTTAAGGCAAAAATATAGCAGAGGGGGCCTCCAGACACGTCAAACCACAACATACAATAAGATAATAATCGCCCAAAGCCCAAGTCAAGAAATATGCTGCCCAAAAACTGGTAAGTCTCTGCAGAATAACATTTGCCAAGAGAAAAGTTCTGTTGAATTTTTTATTCAATTTTTGGTAGTATATGCCACTTTCTTTTGGCCTTTGCAATCTCACTGTATTTCAGTCTAAAAGAATATTGCTCAGCAAGTTTTACAAAATTTTTTTTCAGGTAGAGGAAAATGATTGCCATAGTTTGGATCTAGACTGTCCTCCAAAGGCCCAGTGTGTTAAAGGCTTAGTTGCCAGTTGAGGTACTATTGGATGCTGGCCTCAGCTTTAGGAGGTGGGCACAGTAGAAGGCAGTTAGGTCACTGGGGAGTGGCCTGGAAGGGGATTTAGGACCCTAGCCCTTGCGTTTCCTGGTTTCCACGAAGTGAGCAGCTTTGCTGTACCACAGACCCCTGCTATGATGCTCTGCCTCACCAAAGGCCTAAAAACTATGAAACCAACAGACCACGGACTGAAACTTCTAAAACCAAGAGCCAAATAAACATTTTCTCTTTTTTTTAAGTTGTTTTTTTCAGATATTTTGTCACAGTGATGGAAAGCTAACACAATGTTAATACAATGTTTTCAAGTATGAAGTTCTTAAAGGAACCTCCTACTGTAGGAGAGTCTACTGATGGAGCAAGGGAGCCATAGTATATTAAGGAGCAAGTGCATGCCCCAAAACACAGCTCATTCTCATTCTTCTGGAAATTCTACTGAATTTAGATTTATATTTCCATATAAATCCGCAATATTTAATCCACATAATTTTAGAACAACTTGTAGCGAAGTTTAAGCTATATAATTTGCCATCTCCCTTGCTCAGAGTTGTCAACCCTTGTTAGACATTCCCTTTTTAGTGGCACTAATCAGGGTGACTTAAAATCAACAGCGCCTAAAAGTATATGCATTCTGCAAAGAGATGATTGATTGAAAGAAATGAGAAGATATCTGCAAAGAAACTATGTGCACAATGAAAAACATTAATTAAAATAATAGAGTCATTTTGATGCTTTTAGTTTACTTAGGTGGCTGCACCAATAAAATCAACTTTTACTTCACTGTATGGAAAATTCAGTTGAAAATAAAAATCTGTTGTCTTTACAGATAAACAAGTAGGGAGAAATTGACGATCAGTAAGGGAAATGAAAAAAGATAAAGACAGCCAGGCAAAGTATGTGGTAGGAAGAAGTTCTGCAGAGTATAGTGAGTTATGATAGTGAAAATGTTCCTTGGGGAGGGATGAGGCAGGTAGGACTTTTGTCGTTTGTCACTGGTCTTCTTGCCAGATGTCATTTTCATTCTGGAAAGGTTTCTCAAATGAGGTGAGTCTTGAAGAGTCTAGAGAAAAATGGTGAGGCTTGCTGTCAGACTAGAATGGCACCCTGAGTCGCGGGGAAGAATTACCTACATGCTAAAAACACATGAAGGGTGGTGAAGGTGCCCTGGCATCAGCTGGAAGGAAAGCAAGGGAGGAAACACCAGAAATGCTGTGGCAGCTAATCTGCAGCTCATTTGGTGATGGCGGGCCTCACAATAACTACGTCAAAACTCAGTTCCATGTCGAGAGAGAAAGATGCTGGGAGGAATTTAAATCAAATAAAAATAAATGACTTCATAGCGTCGAGAGAAGAGGCTATTAAAACAATCATGGTATCCTATGTCTCCTTCCTGAACTACATCATCTTTCAACTCCCCAACTCCAGATTCTAAAGCCATCAAGACCAAGAGGACCACACGGCAACCTTTGTGTTTCCAAAAATGCCAGCAAGGTGATGCAAAGTTTACCGCCAGGAATTAGTAATTTTTACTCTTCCATCATCTTTTAGGAAATAATGAAATGATTATAGCTTGTTTTATCAGGTGCTTCTGATTTGGCAGGCACTGGTCTAAGTACTGTTTCCATGAACTTGTATTATCATCAGGAAACCTCTATGCTATTATTATCCCCATTTCTCAATTGGGGAAAATAAGAAAAGTCATGTAAGTTTCCTAGAGTCACAGAGTGGGTAAGAAGGGAACCTGGGTACAAACCCAGGTAATTGGACTCCAGAGCCCATGTTCAAATTGTTGTTTCCCGAGATACTAACACTGACATGGATAAGACTGGATAACTTTGAAAAACTTTGGACTACTTCCAGGACCTTCACTGTCATAGACAATGACTCTTAGACAGACAGGACACACAGGTACGAATGGAGTAGGCTCTACTTTTTTTTCAGATACACATACCTGGAGACAGGTCTAGGGCACAGAGCATTTGGCATTTTTATCTTTCATAGTCAGTTAATTTATGAGACCATTGACCTAGTTCTTAGGTCTTAGAAAAATTACTTCTGCCTCATTTCTCTTTGCAACACTGAGCACATAGTAGGCTTTTAATAAATCCTACTTTGCTTTTGGATTTAATTTTTAAAGCAATAGGGTTATCACAGCTGCCTAAGATAGCTAACCAAGTACGCAGTATTTATATATCTGGATATGCTAATTATTACCACTTATTTTTCTAAAGCATGATATTGGGTTCCTGTGCTTTTAAATTTGTGGAATGTGTTCCTTTGTGTTTGTCCTTTTATGAGCAGTAGAGTCGCATTGGTGAGGGGGCTTGGTGAAGCAAGTCCTCTTCATGGGCACAACGATAGGCTGAAGGGGGGCCAGCATGGAGGAGGAGAAAGAATAGGATTTGTGCTGACTGAATGTATATATATAAAACTTCGGGGTATAAAAATATTGTCTGACCAAATCATTTCTAAAATGACCTTAATCTTTCATGAGAAAGAAAAATGCTGATAGGAGTGCATTTTCTTTTAATAATTTGATGGAGGTCATCTCGTCAAAGACACTGTTAAACAGCTTTTGCTATTCTCCAGCCCTCAACCCAGTCCCTGGTCTCGGCATTTTTGGAGTACCGTGCGGTATCTTTTTTCTTGGCTCCAACAAATCACAGTGTTTGCTGGTCAACTTCTGTAACAAGGGTTCTTATTCTTGTATGAAAATGGACATCTGAGTGTAACAGGGCCTCTAAACCCCTGAAGATATCTTGGATTGAAGAAAGGAGAGACTTACAAATGAGGCAATAAAAAATAAATTACATAACATTAAATTTACAAAGTAAGCAAGATGATAGTCTGAAAGGCAAAGGTGCTGAGTGAGCAGGCTTCCTGCCCATTCAGAGCCAAGCTTCGTTGTGACCCGCATGTTAATACTCCCAAGATGCACTATTGAGATGACATTTGTTATTGGCATTAGTTATTCAGTCAGTAAGACATTTTTCATTACTGACCTTCTTTTTCCAAAGCCTATAACATAGTGGTAAAAATTTACATCTTTCGTTATTTTTAAAGGGCCAAAATTTGGCATACAAATTCTGGCACTTAAAATAGAATTTTATTTTAGGGGGAAATTGGGCTGCATTTGAGGGAGACTCTATTAAATATTACAGAGGGTTACTAGCTTAACTATTAAATCTAAGGATGAGAAGAGCAGCTGATACCACAGGGAATATTATTTTTATTTCTGTGTGCACAGTACAAACAAACTCACGACCACATTAAAGTACTGGACAGGCAAGCATGGAGCCCCCAAAAGATTGAATTCTTCGTTGGGTATCTAATGGTGGTGTTTCTGGGAATGAAAGTTTAGAATAAAGTCTTACGGCATAGTCTTCATGTTTCAAGGAGACCCAAAAGACTTGTAAAAGTGAAGGGCCCATAAGCAAAAACAGAACTGAGATGGAGAAAGATTTAGGACCTAGTACACATATGCTCCTGTGCTTCCAGGGAAGGCAAACCTAGGCACATTGTGGTGTCTTCCCAGGAGGCTAAGATCTGTGATACCATCATTAGACGAAGTCATTGACCCAAAACAGCATTCTTCAACATTTCAAAACTTATGTCCCCTCTTCTTAGACTTGGTAATCTTGTCATTCCCACTCTATCCTAGTCTTCCTGCAGTTAGCAATGCAAACATTATATACTGCCGATGTATACAAAGAAGGAGAAGAAGGAGAAGAAGGAGGAGGAGGAGGAGACAAAGGAGAAGAAGAAAAGGATCAAATAGTTCAAGAGGTGAGAGAAGAAAAGGAAAATGGATGAATAAAGAAATTAAGATATTTTACAGACATGTATCAACTTCTGATAAGGAATGTAAACATTATGCACTATACTCTTATACTGATAAAGGTGGAGATATAATGGTCATTGCAACACTTGATTCCTCATCTCTTATTACTTCTTACAGTAATTACATTTATTCTCTCTTCCTGTAAAGGAAAGTTTTAGCCAAAGGGAAGGGACTTCAAGGGAAAATTGCCTTATGAGAGCCCTGGCACATAGCAAGCTCTCAAAAATGTTAATTCTCTAGCAAGGTTGCTGATGGTAAAGGAGGAAAAAGCAAAGTATGCTCCTACTGCTCCCAGATTCTGTACTTGGCACTTTTTAGGTTGCTCTTGATTTTAAGTCTCCAACTATGGTGGAAAATTCCACTGGCTCAATTGTCCAAGGTGAGCTAAAGTGCATGCAAAAAGAAGAGCAACTAGGAATATAAGAGGCAAGTTCTTGGTAGAATTATTGGTTCTTATAGTTTGCATGAAGCTATTTTTTTCAAGGTGTTATTAAACTGAATCTTCACACATCTCATTTTTGCATGCCTGTTTCTCCCGTTGTGCATTCACATGCAATCTCTTTATAATTTTAATTAGACCTCAACCACTTCAGTGTGAATTTATCTCCACAGTTATTTACATTCTTAAGAGTTTACCACATCTGAAAGCTTAATACTATGTGTCTACTTCCCATCAACACAGCTCCGATGTGTGCTCAATGTATCATTCATTTATACTTCTTTTAAAAACATAAATTCCTATTCAGGGAATCATTTTACTTCTTTCTCAGAAGAATTTAGAGTGAAAGAAAATATGCATTGGATTTAAAAGACAATCATCACATGTATGTGTGTTAAATTGCACACTGGCACATTTTGCTTCACATTGCTCTGGGCTTACATCAGTCCCAGCCATCCAGTAACATTCTGCTAGAGGCGTGGAAAATCACATTGAAGGCTAATCTACCTGGGCTCAGAATGAAAAAGTGTGGCCACATATATTGTCACTGTTGGGGACTCCCCAAGGATCTCCAGAGAAGATACTGTGTTTCTGGCTTTCCATTTGCTGTCATACTGGACATGTGGCCAAAGTCACATCTCTCTTCATGGATTCTGACTAGGAGGGAACAGAGACACAAAATAAGAACGGATGACTCAGTGTTTTAGAATACTAACGGTCCCCGCCCCCCAAGCCATGTGACAACACTCTCGGGACGTTCTAGGCATTAATTTGCTTTTGAATATGGGATACTGCAAAGATGGAGTATGGTGAAACTTATGTAGACCTTCTCCTCATTGACTTTTTTCATTTTTCTGCCTCCAGTTATTGTTCTCATGCTTCAGTATAACTCTTGTCACAAAAGAAGACAAGCTTGCCCATTCATTTATTCAACAAATGTTTACTGAACTCCTAATGTGTTCCAGGTTCAAAATCAGCTCCTTACTACAATATGCTCATCGCTTTGGAGGGAAAATCCAGCCAGAGGCCACTGATGGAGCGATGATTTGTTAAGAATTTGTTCAAAGTGTTGATGATATATAGAAAAGAGTGGACAATTGTACCTGGCAGAGAGACAGAGGAATAGAAAACAATATGAAAAGAACAAAAAGAGAAAGAAATATCAGAGTAAGTTGGAGAGAGAGAGAGAGAGACAGAGAGAGAGAGAGAGAGAGAGAGAGAGAGAGAGAGAGAGAGATTCGCCAGGCTTTCAAGGATGCGCAGGAGTTTGCTAAGAAGTTAAGCATTAATTCACATTTTGAGGAATATAGCAAGTTTTCTGGATGTCTCTTAGGAACTCAGCCAACTACTTGAGACCACAATCACTCTCTCTCTTAATTTCTTATGTGATTTTTGGTATCATTAATAAGCCACATCCAGTCCCAGAAATAGAGTTGCCTTTGAGTCCTGTTTCTCCTTTACACATTAAATGATCTGTAGGTTGAATCTATTAATTGATTTCAAAACTGAATCCATTTTGCTCAAGAAATGTGCATTTCTCCATTCTCTCATCTTCCTCACCATGCCAAGCTCCTGTCAGCTTTGTCTTGGACTAGCCTCTACAGTTCCCTGTTGCAAGGACCCCTCAGCTAGGCAACGTGAACAGTCGCCCATTCTCCGTGGACAGCATGGGTAAGCCGCACAGCACACGTTGGTGTTCTGGAACCTTGTCCTGATGATACGCTGTCACGGTTGATTGATTGTGTCAACTTGTAAGACTAAACTGACTCAGCAATTCTACACCCCAGAGCGGCCCATCTCCTGGATGGTATAAAAGGGAAATGAAGAAGGATGGCTCTGCTCTAGTTCCTTTGGATCAGCTTTGGTTCCTTTGGAGGAGCTCCGCCTCTACTTGGGTGTAATCCAACATAGACTCTTCAGCTTCCATTGTGATGAGCTCCAGATCTTCGCCTGGACCCTTCAGAGCTCCAGACTTTCAGGTGGACCCTTTGGAGCTCCAGTGCACAGGCAGACCCTCTGCACTGGTCCACATCTGACTTTGTAGGAAGCCCTTTTATGCCAATCTGTAAGCTCTTACATATTTATATATCGTGTGTTATATCTGTTTCTCTAGCAGATACTGACTAGTACATACACCATGCCCTCGCTTCTGTGCTTTCTTACATGGAGACACTGTACCTAATAACTTTTCCTTAACAGGTTTTCATCCCTTCAATTTTACTGGAAATAAAATCTCAGAAGAGTTGCAACTCGCCTCAGATTACGAAGCCAGAATCTGGAAGAAGCAGGACTAGAGCACCTATGTGATGATATAGCCAGCATCCTCAGGTTTCTTATAGGCTCTAAGTATTGCCCCTTTCCACAAGTGATGAATTGCTATACAGGGAGGCAGTCACCAGACAGGGGAATGGGAAAGTAGAGGAAGAAACACTAAGGATGCTGGAATGACTTCCACATCTCTGGACAAAGGGAAGTTCAGTGGTGGCTTGACAAACTGCCAGAAGAAAAGACAAGGCAAGAAAAGAGAAATAAGGACAAGTCAGGGGTTACTAGGGTGAGTGTCCCAAGTGTGTATGCTTTCAGTAAATAAGTAGGAAAAACAGAAGTCTAAAGGTATTCGTAGATGAAGAAAGAGGACAAAAATAGATCATATTGCAAATAAATTTCCAAAAAGAAAATATTAGAGAAGAAAAATAAGACTAGTATATGCTAACAATTGGAGAGTAAAGGTGATCAACCGGACTCAACAGCTCTACTTGCTAGGGGCTTTCCAGACCTACTTATGTCTAGACAGAAGGCGGTAGTCACCAGAATATGGCTTGACAGCCCGTCCTGGGAAGTAGGGCTAGACAGGGCTTTAACTCCCATCATGCTAATGAATCACAATTTTCCTCTTCCTTAGTATAAATGCCAACACTTGAAATACTCACAGTGGATCTCAAATCTCAGTCTACACAAAGCATACCAAGATCATGCCTTCTGAATCTGTCCTGGGAAAATTCCTGGAGTGAATTGTTCATATAGAACAGGCTAAGCACTCCTCATTAAAAATGCTTGTGACAAGAAGTATTTCAGAATTTGGAGAGTTTTTAATTTTTGAATATTTACATAGATTTTACCAATTGAGTAGTCTTCACCCCAAAATTCAAAGTGCTCCAAAATCTCAGATTTTTGAAGCATAGCATTGCTTCTCCAAAGGTTTCTGGTTTCAAATGTTTGGATGAAGGTTGTTCAACCTCTAGTAGATAAACAAATTCCTGTAAACTTGCCTTTTTAAACATAGAGGACTTCATGTGGTGACACCATCGTGCCACCTCTGTGCCATGTGCTGGGTGTGCCATGGTATCCCAACTTTCATAGAGTAGGAAAGTCAGATAATGTAAAGGTAAACTTTCAAACCTTGATATTTATCACATGAAAATGAACAAGCAAGGATGGAGAATAGTACAGTGGGTAATCGCCTCTGAAAAAAAAATCCGAGCACTGACCTAAAGTATTAAAAATAAAACTCAAACTGTTCAAAATCCAGGAGCAAAGCTTTCAGATGGAGAGAGCAGCCTGCACAAAGGCCCTTAGGTACGAAGGCTCAGGGTCCTTCCCATTGCGGATGTTCAGTACACACTGAGGAATCTAGGGGAACAGGAGAAGAAGTTAGGAAATAGAGTCATTTTGAGACCACGGATGAGCCCTGGAGAGCCCTGGAGCTCTCAGCTCCATTCCAACCCTGTAAAAAAGGAGGAAGGTGGATGCTGTTTCCATTCTTTGCTGGGATCGGGTTCTGCTCCTGGTGAGCTGTCCAAGGAGCTCTTACCTGGCAAGAACAGACTGCCTTTACTTAACAAATGGGCAGCCTGGAGTCAAGAATTTGCAAATGTGATTAAAATGAAACTGCTTCTGAAATCAGGTTTGGCTGCCCATCCCTCTGGGCCTCAGAAAGAAAAGGTCCTCGTGGACCTGGCAGCCAAAAGCAGAGACACTGTTTGGACTAGATTTAGGACAGACTGCCAGGTGGAGAGATTTCAATAACTATGCAGCCAAATTAGTAATTACAGTGCCTGGGTACTGGGGACGCACCACGAAAAGCCCTCTGACCGCTCCGGAGTGGAAGTCATTGAGATTAATGAGCCCTGAAGACAGTGCTTCATTCTAGATGACCACAGTGCTTGGAGACTGATCAAATGTTGTTCATAGAAATCAGAAAATGCTAACTGCTCAATAGTTTCTTTTGGCCAGTTCAGTGATTGAGCAGTTCAGAAAAGGAAAAGGGAGTACCAAAATGTCCTCTGTCAGCTGAGAAGTACAGATAAAATATAAGTACACTTTTTTCTGGATGATTTTAGTTCGAATCCAAGGCAGTAAGCCCAATCTCTACAGTTCCCCCACTCGGTGGTTAGAGAGGCTTCCAGAATGACACATAGAGTAATGGCATAAGTAAACCAGCTGTACCTGCCCATGACAGTAGCAGTGATACACAGCCAATAAGACAGCAGCACACCTCCTCTGTGGCTTGTTTTAATTGAAACTGATGGAGCCGTGGAGCCGGCTGGGTTTTGCATAAATCATCATCGGTAATACTCTTTCAAGGGTAATCACAACATTAATATACCAAGCAGGAAGTGAAATAATTAAAATTTAGCACGTTGCAGTATTGAAGTTTCCAAAATTAATCTAAAGCACCTTTCCTCAGTATAAATGAGCAATCGTGTCAATCCATAAAAAGTATATTCAGACTCTATTATATATCTAAATCTTTCCCTTTCTTACCTGGTAGAGGTAGGGCTTTTGTTTTTTTGATTTAAATATTTTAAACCTGCCTCTAAATATGCAGCATAAAGCTATGTAGAATAGAAGTCCTATAAATTTGGGGATGTTAAAGAGAAAAATTGTTCCCTTATGACCCTTAGGAGGTCAACTCCGCCTAGAAAGTGAACACAATATGTACAATGGGGAGGAACCTCTGGCGATGATCATCTCATTTCAATATATCTGTGCAGAAGGTAATAAAATATCCAGGCTGGATCCTGTGCTGAGCCCCAGGGGTAAGGTGCTCAATGGCACTAAAGAGCTCACTTGCCCTGAGGAGGTACCTCTAATGTTTGGTACCTTACAAAAGATAATAAGCAAAAAAGCTCCCTGAGTAATACATGATCTCACATGCACACAGCTTGAAAACAGCAATAATTTGCAGAGAACTCAATGTCACAAGACTGGGAAGGCTTTGACTTAGAAACACAAAATTAGCAATCATAGAGCTTCCTCCTATGGAGATACTAAGAAAGGATTCTCTCCAGTGGGCAAAATTCTTGATACCAGACAACATTCCAGACAAGCTCACCCTTCCCCAAACTGTGAAGTAGGTAAAATCTGCTTTAGTGTCTCCAAACACACTTTGGTGTCACTTTTATTTTTTTCCTTAAGATTGTACCATCCATAGGAATCTTCCAGTGTCTTGAAAGAAAAAGAGGTAATTAGTCCCCATCGCTCAAATCAAAATAACTTGAACAGGTAATTTCACTTGGATTTAATTGTATTGGAGAGAGGGATCCAAAAGAATATTTAAGGAGCTATCCCAGCCCTCTCAGGAAAGAAATTAGCAGTGAAAGGATAAAAATGGTGGCCCGTTATCTCTTACATTATTCATCATAGTTCCAGGCTGATTTATGTAAAGCCAATTCTGGGAATGCATCTTTCAATTACATGCAGATATTTCCTGTGCTAAGAAATCCTCTAATGAGTTTGGTCACCCTCAAGTAAAGAGATATATGAGAATAAATGCAGAGTAAGGAGAGCTTATTCTGAGGCTCACCTGGCTGATTAATTTCTGAGGATCACCTGGCTGATGAGAACTCACGACAAATCCTGACTTTAAAAACTGCTCCATTTGGCAATAGTATGAGCCCTCACCATATGACCTTGCGTTTTTTGAAAGAACACTTTCTCCTGTGCATGTTAAGTAAAATTCTTCCTGTTAAAATCAGAGACTCACATGTGAGCAAGTCCCACCAAAACGTCACAGATACAGTCTAAGCACAAGTTGATGCCAGTGTCCCTGACGAGAACGCCAGTATCTAATGTGTCTCTAAACACATTATCTTGCTTTTAGTACAGCTACAAAAGCTTTAATCACATCAAGCCAAGATATACTGAATGAATACCTATTAAGAGGGAAAAGTGGAAGCAGAGAAGAATAGGTAGAATGAAAAAGAAGAGGAGGAGGAAGAAAAGAGGTGGAGAAGGGGAAGAAGAGAAAAGAAAGCAGAGAGAAAAGAGAAGAGGAAGAAGAAATCAATGAAATAGTGGCTCTCTTCTACTCCACTAAGCAACATCATGAGTATCTTCCCCCACACCCTCAGACACACCCTTGTGATACCCCTCTATCATACTCAGTAATTCTTAGAAGTACTTACAATATTTCTAAAATTTAAACCATTTAGTTCCAAAAGTAGTCACCTAGTACAGTGGGCTTAACCAGGATATAATCACTTTCCCTCCTGGAAATGTGTGAAGTATCCTATTTATAAATTACTCTGATTATGCAGCAAGAGACATTTTGCTCCCAGATTTTGATCATGTTGAATTTAGATCACTTTGTCATCAAGCATAATTAAGAAAATAATGTAATTATGGAGTACATAGCACAGGTGAAACATAATTATATGGACTCCCAGGAAATGAGCTCTTATAAGCAAAGCCATGACTTGGAGGAGCAGAAGGAAACCGTGTGTCATCCTCCTTTGACTTAGGGATGCTGTCATTTGTACAGGGCTATTTTCAAGCAAGCAATCTGTCAACCTGAAAGCTGAATGCAAGAACAAGGAGGACACAGCCCCAAGAACCTTGAATAGCCTTGGTCTGGTCCCTTGAATAGCCAGAGTAACTCCATAAATGATGAGAGTTGGTGAGTCATCAGGAAAAACATAAAACATTAGAAGTTTCATATTTTCTTCTGCCAGTTGGTTTCCCTCTACCTCGAGAAAACATAAGGCATTAGAGCTACAATAAAGTAGGAATGAGGCAAGTGAAAATCAGGGACCAACAATGTACAGTCTGAGAACACGAGCTGACACAATGTAAGGCACAAAGTAAGTGTTCACTTCAATAAATGAACTGCACTGTTCGTTCTAAGTGGGAGCTACTCCAATCTAGACCTGACCCAGAGAATACAAAAAGTTCTAGAATTTTCCTCCTCTAAAGTCAAGGAATTTTGGAAATTGGTTCAGCAACCTAATCTATAGAGGACAGTCCCCAGAAAGTGAACAGACAAAATCGGCACGGGTGGCATCTCTGCGTGTTTTTGCCATCAAGCAGGATTAATATTTGTGCCAAAATTTTAAATAGGAACTTGCTTCAGTTTATGCAAATAGCGGAAGTGCTGGGATCCAGAAAAAGAACAGAGTGGAAGAATCTTTGGAGCAGGTACTGAAGGCTCCTCATGTACGATGCAAATGAGTTTCCCTGCAGGTTTTGATCTTAGCTTCACCTAGAAAGGAACAGGCCTTTTTATTTGGCTTGTTTACAACAGTTTTAACGTATTTCGTAAATATTTTATAATATTTAAAACAGTATATAATGAGGATTCTATGCCTCTTGCAGCAAAAGATAATTAATAATACTTGCACTTAATGACACTTTTCATCATTAAATCTCTTTGTAGACATTAATTAGGGGAAAGATACTTCATCTTTTTAAAGCTGCTATTATGGTGGTGTCACTGCATTTCATGAATATCAGGTGATGGGAAGGGAAATATGTAGATTTAAAAATATAAATCCGGCAAAGGTAAGGTTTGTTTGATAGGCAAAAATAAGTCTTTGTGTGCCTTCCATTGTGTCTATCTCTTAGACTGAGCTTGTAAATAACTTTTATTTATGATCCTATCCTAAAATCTATTTTTCTGATTATAGCTATTATCATATTGTATTTACAGGCCAAATATTTTATAAAGTATTTAGAATTATTCAAATGTAAAAACTTCATGAATAAGAAACTAAAAGTACTGATATTTGTGGAATAATAGTCCAATTGGCAAAGTTGGACCAGCTCTCTGTTTTTTTCCCCCCTCAAAATATTGGTTTATTTAGTAAGAGAAAACATCTCTTTTGCCCTTCTTTTTCCTCACTCAAATAGGCACAAAATCTTGTTCACCTCCAGGGCCAAACTTAGCCTTATTCCAGTGGCCTCCACCACCCTAAGTCTGCGCACACTTTTTTCCAGTGATGTCTGGAATTCTTAAGGTAATCATTACTTTGCCTCCTACCTAACATAGAAAATAGCTGCCAGCAGGCTAGGAGCTCAGCATCTTCTGCTGTTTGCATTTTTACCTGCATTTTCTGCCTTCAGTCCTGTCTTAGAGTTTCACTGTCCTAAAAGTTCATTCTTTTACCAACTGTGGTGGACTGATACAATCAACTTGAGCAGGAACACCCAGATGGACAGAGTTGGTGCGGTTCTGGATGTAGAAGATCCTCCTGAGGATTGTTGCTGACACATCAAAGAGAAAAGGCACAGAAGACAGCGGTCAACTGTTTCCCAGGAGAAACTCTGTCATGGCTGGTTCCCCTGAAGGGAACTTGGCTGCTTTTGTCACAGAAGGAGCTTGGGACCTTGCTGTCATCGGGGATGGCTGCTGTTCACTTCAGAGGAGCTCTGGTTGTCATCTCTGCTGCAAGTGTCATATCCTGGTTCCAGTATAGATTTCTCCAACCATTTAGTGCAGACACGGATGTACATGGGACAGTGCTGTGGGCTCCCAGTCTTTGATCGGATCTTTCGAGTCTCCAGCGCATAGAGAGATGTTCTGCACTCTTCCCGCATTTGGCTTGTGTGTGCATGTGAATGTTGTAACTCGTAAATGTCCTGTATTAAATCTGCTTTTTTGTAAACCACTGACTCTGGAACAATAACTAATACAGCAATACTTGGTGCCTCCTGTCATTCTCCAGCCATCAACTTTTTAAATAACTTTTCCCTATCCTCTGACACCCTCCTCACAAGAACTGTTTAAATACAAACCACATTTGTTGTATTCATCCCTTTTAGGTACTCTCCGGTCCTCTTCATGCTGGGCTTCTTCCCAGAGCAGCTTTCTACAAAAGTAACCTACATCATTGTCTGCATTTCCTCCCCTTCCTTTCATTCTCCCAGTGATGTTAATTGCTTTCCAAGCACAGCTTCAAGAACTCAGGCCTTGCCATCCTCCAAGGAAACTACCATCTCCTCATTGTCATCTCCAGCATCTGCCTTCTGCTCAACAGCTCCTCCCGAGACCCTTCAGGGGCTGTCTCTGCTGGTCCTCCACCTTCCTGCAGAAGTCTCCTCTTCAGCCTTCTCCAGGGCTCCCCCCTCCCTGAAGGGTGGTGTTGCATCATTGCTTCCTTTGTCCTGGAGGTCTTCATCTATCTGAGACTCCAGTCACAGGCTGGACCCATTATGCCCAATGCTGCTCCGTATTTCAACACTCGCTTCTTCTGCCGGGGGGGCATTAATTTCTCGACAGCCTGAGTAATTTGTTATCAGTCTTCAAGATCCAGTTCAAACAGAATTCTCAAATACCATTTTTCCTCCTGTCCTCTTCCCTATGCTCCACTTTCCCTCGCCCTAATAGAACAAATTGCTCTCGCCTCTGCACTCCTATCCCACATCACATGTATTTTTGTGGATAAGTATGCATGTTAGTGATCTTTGTATTCCCAGAACACAAAAGAGTTACAATAAGTCAGACAAAGAAGATTATTCTAGATTAGCAAACAGGAGAGAAGAGCAATATGACTTCAATTCAAGGTTACTCCCCCACTCACAGCAGCTGATAAGCAATGTGAAGGATGTAAAACACGAGACTTCTGTCATGTCCAAGAAGCTGAGAACTGTACGCTGTCTTTTATATTCACAGCCATGTCAGCTTCCAGAAAAATCCTGAAACATCATTCAAGGAAATAATTTTACAAATGGGTAAGCTTAATGACCAGGCCATGAGCCTCAAAATGCTTATTGTACCAGCACTGAGTCAAACTCCTTTTGTCAATATTGCACATTAGAGCCTAGAATTTTTTTAGTATGTTTACTTGGTAGTTCTTCATGGCTAGGCCAGTCTTTTATGGTTTAGACCTACGTGTCTTCCAAGAGCCTCAAGCACTCTTAGGTGGGGCTTTTAGGAGGTGATTGGATTATGAGGACTTGCTGTTAGGGGGGCCCTAGTCTGAGGAAGTGAGTCACTGAGGTCCCAGCTGCTCCCTTGACTCTGCTTCCTGTCCATCACGCTGGGTGCAGATCTCCCCCTCCACGGCCCTCTGTCATGCCCTCCTACCTTGAAGCTAGCAGACTTTGGACCAAAACCTCTCCAAACTGCAAACTAAATTACCCTCTCCTCCTTTAATTCGTGGGTTTGGGGTGTTGTGTCTCAGCAACAAGAAAGTAAATAAGACACAGACCTATGTGAATTTCATAAATATTGAATGAATTAGTTTGCAAATCAGTAATGACCACCTAGTTTAAGTGATGTGTTCACCATGCTATCCATTTCAACCAGTCACTCATTATTGGGGAAGTAAATCAGCCCTACTAGACAGGAGTAGCAAAAGCTGCTCTTCATGGATTGAAATTATCAGTTGTCGAGACAACCAAAGATACGAATCTAGGAAGACTAGTTGAAAGAATGGAGTTTACTTTTTCTATCTCCTGCTGTAATTTCAAGATTGCGTGTGTTTCAAACTCTTCCCATTAACCTAGGTAAAACCAATCCAACTGTGGTGACAGAAATGATGATTTGTTGATTCAGATTCCCTTATGAAGGATTTAAGAGCACAGTGGATAAATGTATATGTGGAAATATGTATGTAAGCTCATTCAGAGAAACTCAAAATTCATTCTGTTTAAACTGAATTTTGCATCCTAAGAACTCTATTTTACATAGTATTACTTTGCATACAAAATAGCAGTATAGCTACTGATCTTTCAGCAAGGACTTAATAACAATTTGTCCAAATATCTCTAAAGGTAGAAGAGAAATATAGCTCCCTAAATGACAAAAAATTTATGGATGGCCTTCTATGTGTTGGGGACTCTGAAAGATTGGTCACTAAACTCAAGGAGCTTATAAATGTGTTGTCAAGGCAAAACATACACACGTGAAATATGAGGAACATAAAAATTAGGAAAGAGTGTATTGAATCAAGTGCTAAATTACATGATTCAGATCAGATGCTACAGAATAAGAATGGTGTGAGCACGACAAGGCCAGCACAGCATGGGAAGAAGAGCAGGTCCTTGGATATCAGTTCTGGGCTTAACTGCTGTCTCTACCAGTTCACTTTAACTTCAGTCAGGATTTAACCCATCTCTTACCACCTTGGTTCCCTTATCTGTAGGGGCGATCAATCTCCTCCTATTGACTTGCCAATTCTTCACCCACTGAGTTTTCTTTCACACAGTCTGGCTCAAATGGAGTAGTTGAGTCCACATGTCTGTATAAATACTTAATTTGTTTGCACTGATTATGACCCAATCAGAGGAAGAAGATTTTCATCTCTTCATCACAGGTCCTCCTGCACTCAGGCTCAGCCCAACTACTATGTGCAAAATTTTATGTCATTCCCTTCAGGTCTGCTACCTGTCATCTGTCATTCCGGCTCCTTACAAACCCATCCTTCAACTTTCTCCCATGATGGAATAAACATAATTGCATGCTGTATCTATTGATTACTACTTCTTCGCCACTTACACATATAAAAATATAACTGTTACACAGAGTCAGTCACATGAAGACTAGGCAAATGTTTTCTAGGTGAAAGAAGTAATTAGTACAAAGTTCTAAAGCAGAATCAAATGAGATACATTCTAGGGAGAGGGAAAAGACTGGTATAGCTGGATCGTAGTAAGTGAGCGGGACAGTGATGAAAAGGAGAGGATCACTAGTTAGGTAGCAACCAGCTCACACGGGCCAATGTAAGACACAGATTTCTTCTAAGAGCAATGCAAAGCCATGGTAGCTTTAAGACAGTGGGGTGACATGATCAGACTCACAATTCAAGGCTCACTGTTACTGGTGAATCTTTACAAAAGAACAGGAGTAAAAGCATGTAGCTGAGGCAGGAAGTACACTCTACCCTGGAGCTGAGAGTGTTTAGGCCAAGCACAGAGCACTGGAACAAAATGGAAGAGGTTGAAATCTATTAAATATATATTTCTGAAAAGCAAGACACATTTAAAAAATAGAAAAGTCAGTGTGGCTGGACACATGAACAAGGACAAGAGTGATGGGAAGGTGAGGTCTAAGACACAAGCAGGAATCATACAAAAGAGGCCAAGTCAGGACATTTGCTGTCAATTTGGGAAATTTTGCTGTCAAATTGGATGCTGGGAACATGGGGAAAACATAAGCCAGAAATGACTCATCTCCAAGTTTGAAGTCAGACCAAATTAGTGGCTGGCAGAATTATTTACTGAGTGGGGAAAGGCTTGGGGAAGAATACACACTGGGAAATGAAATCCAGAGTTTTGTTTTAGACAAGAGGAGCTAGTAATTGCAGCTGCCTTGAGTGATTACAAGGCCGACCAAATGAAATACAAAACACTTTCCCAGTGAGTCCTGTACATAGTAAGAACTCAAAAAGTATTTTGGTACTTTTGTGTCAATATTGTTATTCATAGAACTGTTTTCATCACAACAAAAGGCAGCCCCATCTTTCTACAACCTCGTTATCCCATCACTTTTGGACACAAACAGTACATACCTCATTTACAGAAAATGTCTAGTTGATTTCTCTCTCTTATGCACACACAGTGAATTATTTTGTGAATGGAAAGGAAGTGAAGCAGAAGTAAATGAAATTTACAAAGTTCCATGTATCTGATTTTTTCCATGAAGATTAAAGATTTTTCACAGATGGATTCCATTCTTTCCATCACTATTTAAGTTCATCTATGTAAAAATTCTTCCCAAGGAAATATCTGAGAAAGGTAGGTGTATTTGACTATTCAAAGAACTTTATGTATTATAAAATCAGAGTGTGTTTTTGGAAAGTATTAATGTGGAAAAAGGGAGCTGGGAATTTCCCTCCTCCCTCCACAACTGCCTCCATATTTGTCCCATCACAATCTCATAATAATAAACAGTCACCCTCTTGACACATTCATAGGCTGAGAAAGAAGTAGCAACATAGAAAATAATTGCCACACACGACATATAACTTTCACTTGCCCTCAGGACATAAAATGCAGCAGGGTACCTTCGGTGAGTTGGCCGAGGGGAAGCAATTATTTAGATCCACATTCTTTATCAACATCCCCGAAGCAGAAAACAAAATGAATAACCAGTAACCGGGTGTCACTTCCAGACAGTGTGCCTCTAAAAATAAAAGCCAAAACGGACAAACATCCGTCTCGAGTTTGGTCTTGGATATTTCCGGACGGTGGGTAGTTGGCTACTCCTACCAAAAGCCAGAAAAAAGTATACTGAGGAAATGTTTCAAGTTTCTGAAGGCCAGCGTGTCTTTAAAACACAGGCAGGCTGTGTCTGCCCTCTCAGATATGCCCCTGACTGGCGATCACTTCGCGGGTTTCACCACATGAATATTTCAGGATGATTCTCACGCGTCTGAAACCTTAGGCTGTGGTTGACACAGAGGCCAATCATTCATCTGGCCTCCAAGAAGCTATATTTATCATTTTAATTGACAAGAAAACTCTGAATTTAGTCAGTGCCAAATGCAAGAAGGACTGAGAGTCATTGAAAATGCTACTGGGAAAGGTCTGTCTCCCTAAAGGGCATTTTTCTCTGAAGGACGCACAAATGAAGCAGGCATATTTTAGAATATTTGTTTCTTTACGCAAATGTGCCTTGTTTCCCACGTCACCTGTGCATCCTGTGAAGTGACATTTCCTGTGGTAATTACGAATTTTCTCTCAGCAACAGAGGAAATGATCGTGTGAGAGGCACATGATTGTCAGCCACCGGAGCAGTGCTTTTCAGGAAGCTGATACAGGACCCCAAGAGCCTAGATTTGTTTTCTGGGAGTCATAAATTTTTCCTCTGCACACAACAATGCATATCCCAAGTACAGGATTCTCCAAAAGAACTAACATTTATAGAATCTCAAAAGCTCCAAACTACGAATATCCTAATATTTAAAACCAGAGCGTCAAAGTAACCATTAGCAGAAGAAAATAGTGTTGAAAAGAGCCCCAGGCTGCCATCCATCCACTGATGCCCAAGGATGCTCTGCACATAACGGCAAAAATAGGACAAGAAGGAGGCAGGGGTAATTTGCATACATAATATACATGCTGAAATATATACATCTGAACAGAGACGAAGCTGTGGGGTTGAGTGCAGCATAACAAGGTGTCATGTAAGCCAAGAAATGACATTGGGAAAGCAATTGTTCCTTTCTTTTATTAATTAGAGAAAAAGTTATTCACATTAAAGTGTTAACCTGGGTCAAGCCTTTTTCTAGGGAACTAAATATGCCAATCCTCTTAATTATAATCACACAAATCTGGTACAATAAAATCTCCAGAATGTCTGCTTATGCATTGTTCAGTTGAGAAGAATGTATTATGTACGCTTCAGTGTTCTGAACAGCAGGTTTATTTAAAGCTATAAATAGTTTCATACCCAGATTATCACTATTAAGGAAGACAAGAAAGAAACCAAATAGGTTCTTGTCTCCAAGGCCCTGTAGGGATCCTCTCTCAAAGTTTTGTGCACATAATTCCACTTTTAAGTTTCAAAACTTTATTCCAGCACCTCTTTATAGCAAGATGGGATCTATGACAAACATTACATGTAACCTAACAAAAGAGAGGCAAAAACAACCATGATGCTTCCCATAGGCTCTCCCTTACTAGTCAAGTTCAGACTTCAACCTTCCATTTAGAACCTTTGTTCATGGGAGGAAATCATACACTTCCAATTTTCTCAAAGACCTTCTAGTTCTCAGGGTAAACAGAGGTGAAGAACATGTTCCTTTGATGAGTACCAGTACTCTCCTGGGCTCCGCTTACTGGAAATGTGACCCAAGAAGGGTCATTCTGGAAGAATGAGGGAGAAAGGACCCTGCTTTTGTAGACCTATATGAGAATTCTGAGAAGAAGGGACAGGCAGCTGCTATCTTTTTTTAAGTCACGTTATTTTCTGTTGTGTGCTTGCCCTGTCCTCTTTATTAACAGCAAATATCTGTCAAATGCACTCTGTAGAAGATGGATTAGCAAACTAGATCAGCTTACCCATTTCTGGACCCAAAGGGACTCATAGAATCCTCTAGTCCACCTACCTGCCCTATAAAGTGTTGTGGGGATGTCACCTACACTCTTTTCTTAGAATAGGAAAAGTCTTTTTTTCAAGATGTGTTCTTGGCTTTTATCCCATGTGCTCACTGTTTTCTACAGTGAAAGCTCAATGTGCACAAAGCCCTGCTCTGTCACAGGGAAGGTGACCAGGACCTCTTCTGGCTCAAAATGAACAGTGCCTTGTTGATGTATTAAGCTCTGAGATCTTGAGTAACCGGTTTGAGAGAAGAACGTGTATTTTGAATCAGTTCCTGTGCCTTTGTTCTGGGTGTTGTAAGAGAAACTGAAGGGAATTGTGTGTTGAACAGAAAGGCTTTGACCTGCCCAACTTCTTAGATTAAAGAAGAATTGTGCAGCATCAATCACCTAATGTCAGTGTCCATTCTGTTGAGCGTAAGTGGGGAGGCTTCATGAAACTGATCTCTTTTTTTTTTTTTTTTTTTTGGTGTTGAGGATCGAACTCAGGGCCTTGTGCTTGCAAGGCAAGCACTCTAACCGCTGAGCTAAATCCCCAGCCCATGAAACTGATCTTTAAGGTAACGAATTTAAATTACAGAACTAAGGTGTCACTTTCTAAAGCAAATGTTCAAATTCATCTGGGTTTTGTGGTTGCACATTTTGTTGACAGCAGTTAGGGTTAAACCAGGGTCACAGTTGCCAACCAACAGGAGGCAGGTGGGAGCCAGCTGGCAAGTGCAAGAGGCAGCCTGTTTGCCAGTTGGAGCGGTGCTAGGAGGTAAATACCCTGGACAGAGCTTCTATTTCTAGGCACACGACAGACCACTCCAGCAAGGTGCCACCGTGCTTCGCTTCATCTAGCCCAGATCACAGGAATGAAGCTGAAACTGTATTAGAAAAAAGTCCAGACTTTACCAAGAAGCCCGAGGGGGCCAGGAACGTAAAACATACTTCCCGGTCCACTCCCTGTTGGTATGGCTAAGGAGAGAAATGAGGACAGGCTGAAGATGAGAAACTATCCTGAAATGGTGTGGTAGGGCATTTCCAGGAAACAATCAGGCTATCAGACATCAGGATCTAGACCCCAGGGAAAAAGCCTGAGAGTCATTTATATAGGAATGTATAGAATGCGCTGCCTGGTCTGAGAATTTTTCTATAAAGAAGACCTCAAACTTTGCAGAACACATCAGTAAGCCAGAAGCCCCCTTTTGCCAAATTTCTATTTCCCCTATTATCTATTGCTCTATAGTCTACCCCATAGCAAAAAGCCTAAGAAAATTCATTATGTTTCTTTTTTTTTCTCACCCTAATCCAAGCCCGCAGATGCTTTTCGGTTTGTTTGTGTTTCAAAGGAGTGGCACATATCAGGCCAGGAAGTACCTGCCTGCTTGGCCTATTCAAGTCAAATTTGGGATTATCTGCAGCCATGGAGGTATTTTCTCTGTCCATTTTAGGTTGCTGTAACAGAACATCAAAGACTGGATAAATAAAGAAAAGAAATTTATTTGGCTTATGTTTCTGGAGGCTGAGAAGACTAAGAAGAGGCTACATCTGGTAGGGCCTTGTTTCTACATTATCATTGACAAAGGCAAAAGAGTATGAGAAAGATAAAGAGAAGTAAGAGAGGGCCATACTGTCTCTTATACTAACCCAGTCCCATGTCACAACACTGTCCCATACACAAGGGAAGAGTCCTCACAACCCCATCTTCTCTTAAACATCCTACCTCTCTACACTGTTGCATTTGGAATTAAGTTCCCAGCATATGGACTTTGGAGGACACATTTCATCCACCAGGGATATATGTGGGGACCTAGATCTTTATTATAGGGATGGACCTAGGCTTGGAATATGTGACAAGCTACAAAACAACTCTCAAATCTTGGAATGAAAAAAAGAAACCTGAGAAATTAGGGCAGAACTGTTTTACCTTTCTTTCAAATTTGTTCACTGAAGAGCCCAGATCCTGCTGCATATTCTTGGACAGGCCCATGGCCAGGACTGAGAGATGTGAAGAAGAGCTCCAGTGGACATGTGTATGTTAGTGTGTTACAGATGTTGGGTGATGAAGCAGCTTGTAGACTGTTCTAGCGTGTGCCAGAGCAGGGTACGACCTGGAATGCCCAGGAAAGCTTCTCTTTGAGTTGGGTGAGGAAACATGGAGTTCTAGTGGACTGTTCTCTCCATTGGCTAGTCTGGCTTTATTATACTTAATGATTTTTGGATGATTCATTTGTCTCAGCCACTTGACATCTGTGTCCACACAGTGCAGGGCACCTAGCCAAGCGTGGGCAAGTTCAGATGAAGTTTGGAATTTTTGCTACAAATTTTTCATGTTCAGGTCAATTACTGGTGGAAAGTGACATGCTGCCTAATGAAAAATATCCCATAAAGCACAGAGTGTATTTTCCTGGGATTGCTAGTGACTGACCAGTTTACCTTCACCTAACTTCACAGCTGGAAAGATAAAAAGATAACATTGCATGAGTTGTATTAACAACTTGATTTTTGATTTTTTCTTAATCTTCCCAAAGTTTCTTGTTCAACTTTCTCATTTCACCCTTACAGCTACCTTCAGAACAGGGAGGGCTGCTAGAATTATGTAACTTTCAGTGGAGGAAAATCACACATAAATAAGTTTAAAGTCTTGCTTTAGGACTCTATAACTCCACTTGTTCTGTGTATCAGAGGGATTCTGGCAAGAATTTTGGATAATTTAAGAAAGATTAATGAATGTCACGACCAAAGGGTAGAGAAACCACTGGGGATATTGCAAGAGGGGGAGCTGTCAAAGGCAGTTTCTGTGGCTGTGCCTAGCCTAGCAGGGCAAGAAGAGGCAAGAGATAACAAGAGAATTCCTAGAAGAAGTGTGAACTTCAGTGAGGGATGCAGCCAACCCAAAGCAAATGTAAATAAAAGACCCCAAGGGAATAAACATCTAACCTAACTCTCCTTCCCATCCCCCCCGGAATGCTGCATGAATTCTTTTCCCTTCAACACCACCCCGTTATCACCACCACTGATCAAACCTATATGAAAGCCAGATAGCAAGAAAGCCTATTAGTGGGATCCAAAGAGTGCAGCTTCCAGGAAGAGCTCCCGGGAAGATGGCACGTAGCACTGGTCTCGTAAGAATTGAAGCCTGTGATTACTAGTTTATTTAGTGTTGTGTCCCAGATAACAAAAACTGGCACATGGCAGGGAATCCCATTTGCCTTTATTAGCGAAAGAATAGCAATATTCCACAGAGAAAGCCTGGCAAAGCGTATCGTCTACTTTCAGTTCAAGGCAATTCTGAAAGCATGTTTGAATTATGTAATGTGAACAATGTACTGTAAATTCTTACGTGATGAATCAGTTAATAGAGTGCTGTCCTTCCTCATAGTTTCCAAAATATTATGATGTCTGGTCTCATCCTAGACACACGATACACACAGAGGCACATACACAGCACTTCACAAAGCTAGATGGGAATGAAGTACAGCTTTTACATCTTGTTTAGATGTTACAAAGTTTTTTTAGTTGAAAAACTCCTTGATAGACTTCCAGGAAAATACCACCCAGAACAGCAGAGATCCTGTTAATGTCTGTCTACTGTTTTCTTGGCAACACCCAAAGCCAGTCACTTAGTTTCATTCAGATCCTCAAAGCTTCCTCTGAAACTAGTCACCTTGATGAGGCTTGTGATGACATAGAAATAGTTCTTATCCGAACAAATTGCTGTATCCTCGGTGGTGGTGGTGATAGTGGTGGGCAGACAGCAAGCACACATATGTATATATTTATAGGTAGATAAATGGATAGACGATGCTAGATGGAAGAAGGATCTAAAATGAGGGGGAAGGATCTGTCGAGCTCTCCTCTCGCTTTGTTTATACAAGCTCTAAGTCCCTCTAAATCCTGAGGAAAAGGAGTCTGAGTCTGAAATCACTGGATTCAAGAAGGAATATATCATATACGTTAGAAACATGGTCTCTGGAGTCTTTGATATGGTCCTGGACTTACTACTACTTGCTAGTGGTGAGACCAGACCTGAACCTCTCCAGGGATACTTCTCTTAAACTAAACGGGCTACTCATGCTGTTGTTTGGTCGATCTGCTCTTCTGCTGGTGGTGCAGCAAGACGATAGAAGACAATTATCTTAGGGCATTCCAGAAATGAAGTTTGACCCAGAACACCCAAGTCCTAGTACCCCGTGAAAATCAGTCTTCACACACACACACATACACAAGTGAATATATGCCTAGGAATAAACTTTTAACGAAAAAAATCATTGAAGTAAGAAGTGATGTTCTATATCTGTAATTAGATTGATTAGAGAATAAAATAGGGACTAGGGATGCAGGTTCACAGTAGAGAATTTGTCTGGCGTATACTAGGCCCTGTGTTAGATTTCTGGCACCTCAAAATAAACAAATAAAGTCAAAGTTTTTAAAAGAGTTTTATTTTAAAATAAATTTTAAAAGAATTTGTTATTTATGAATGATGCATATAACAGTCAACAAGATCTTATTAGAAATGTAAAGTTAGAAACCCAGATCAAATGTTAATACTATCTACATGATGTTGGGCAACTGATTCAAGCCTTGTATGTTTGTTAGGTGGTATAAATGGGTTTTAGTATGTCCAAAATTGTCCTGAAGATTTAGATGACACATTGTTCTGAGAGTACTATTCAGCATCAGGGCGACTAGGGGTCTTTGAAGAACCTCCCTTCCCTCTTCCTTACCACTCACTGGAACCATGTGCCTGGAATCCATGAGTCTCATTGCGCCCTTTATCCCTGTCTACGTCAGCCAGGAGAACCCCAGATTCCCTGCTGCTTCGTCTCCCACACTGGAGTCTCCATAAGGCTTATCAATCTTTTATTCTGTTTCTTCTTCCACTTCTCCACAAGACTTTATCCCTTCTACTGGGCTTCCTAGAAATCAGGTCCATCCCCAGCCAAATGCTCTATATATTCTATGAAATGTTTTATGTCATCATTATTCATGCACTGAAGTCCGGCTGGAACACTTGGTTGGTGAGCAGCTCAGGAGGAGGGGACCTCACAGTGAGATGAGCACCCCTGTAAAAGGGACTGCAGAGAGCCGTCTTTCCTCTTTTCCCCGTAGGGAGATAAAACAATAAGGTGGAAGTTTGCTGCTTGCAAAAGGAAGCTCCCGGAACTCGACCGTGCCGGCATCATGCTCCTGATTTCTGTTCTTTTTAAACCACCCAGTCTGGGGCTTGGTTAGAGTAACCTGAATTTAGATATTCCATCTGTTTTTTAAATATTCTGTTCAATTTTTGGGTAAAGGACAGTCTGAAAATCCTGCTTCCTTGTTGCCTCTTTAGCAGTGATTGTTTTTCCTTGAACCAAGATTTCTAAGTTGGAAGATTATACCAAAACATCTCCTAACTTCCCACAGGGTGGAACTGAGCTGGGGCAGCCCCCTTCCTAGGCCCATTTTCTTTCTGTCTCCATGGTGCTTCGCATTCCCTATTCACCTGGGAATCTTCTCTTCAGTGTTATCTTGGAATTGTAATTTCTCCCTTCATTTGTGACAAAGAAAAATAGTACCTCACTTGGAATTGTTGTGTCAAAGTAAATAAAATGAAGTAAGTGAAAGGCCCAAAGATATGTGAGATTTCATAGAAACGAGCACAAGCCATCTCCTTTCTCTTCATCGATGATGGATTCATTCAACAAACACTGGCTGTTCACTATTAGCCAGGTATTGGGCTAAGCGCTTGGCATAAAAATAAGTAAATAAATGTGACATACAGCTTGCCCTCAAAAGGCCCGTATTCCTATAAAGGGAGATTGGTTTGCAGATGACATGTGACAGCCACCTGAGCAGTCTGCTCCATGTTTGTTTCCAACCCACATTGCTTTCTTGAGGGGCTCCAAACAGAGTAAAGGAAACTTTGGAGGAATACATAAATGCTGTTCTAAACCTGGAATAAAGGAGTCTCTTGAGGTGGTTTCTTGACTCTGTGTATTTTACCAAATTTAACAGGTTCTTATAAACCTCGTCTACCATTTTATACTAGAATGGGACGCTACTGGGTCTATAAGAAAAGATTAGGAACTGCGATGGAAGAGCTCAGTCCTACTCCACCAACTGCAGAGAGATTCAAATGAAATCTCATCACCAAAGACAGAGGTCAGAATAGAAAAGAAAGTTATAAAAGCCTAAAATTAAAAAAAAGCCTAAGATGCATTTCAGTTTCTAAAGTCAACCAGTCTTGTATTTGAATTTGAAGAAATTTACATTGCTATGCTGTGCAAACTGCAATCTCCCAGAGAACCACTATGTGCCATAGAGCACACAGACAAGACACATGACACAGTGCATCGATAGCTATGTCAACGCCCTGCAGCGCCTTCCCTTTCCTCCCCTATTTCTCCATCCCAAGGCTTTCTTCTGCTCACACATCACCATAGCCATGATTTCATTCTTCTCCAAACCTGCTCTGTATCTTCTACTGTTTTATTCTAGGCCCCTGGAATAAAGACCAGTTTATCCATATGCATAATTGACACCACCAACAAAACTAAGACTTCTTTTTTTGTAAGATTTCCAGAACATAAAGATTAGGTCTTAGAGTTTATTGTCAAATAATATATTCTTTCTTAAAAAAATAACAGTGCAGAAGAAAAAAAATATGGCTTCAAAGCCAGAAAGACCCAAATCCAAATACCTATATTCAATTACTACCTCAGGGACTTTGAACAAAGAACCCAAGCTCTCTAAGAAAAAATTTCCCAAATATTATATAGTTTGTGATTAAAACAATGAGTAAGCTCCATGAAATTGCCAGAAAGTCAAGACATAGTGGGGACTCATAGGAAAACTTGTCCCTCATTAGTAAATAAAATGTGATTATTGTTTCTATAGCATAATAGTAGTAGTAACATTTCTGCAGCGTATAACTAAGCCTCGTATGCCATCTACTAATAGGTACTGGTCACCAGGTAGGTGATTTCACATATACTTAGTAATCTTTACAAGAAAATGTTCACTATTTTAGAAGTATTTCCTCAGAGGAGTTAACTAAGGGCTTTGTGTGTAGTAGCCTATTTGATTCTCATGACTGCCTATTATTATTCCTATTTGATGAAGAAACGAAAACACATAAAGGCCAGTCATAAATTAAAGTTAATAAGTGGTAGAAATGGTATTCACTCTGAGGATGGCTCTTAATTTTAGGTTTTGAGCAAATAGCCAAGTAGAAACCACCACACTCCCAATGCATACTCACACTCATACATACACTTACAACACACACACACACACACACACACACACACACACACACACAAATACACAAGCATACAAATGGAGCTCTTCCCCAGTACTTTAAGATAAATCCAGGGGTAACTCAAGCCAAGAAGTCCCATATTAGGTCACTCTGGATCATTATCGTCTAGGACCCCTTGTAGTATATGGTCTCATCATGACTGCCACATCAAGCCTCTCCAGATATTTTGCAGAATTGACCTAAATCCTAGAGAACCTCTACAACTGAACAGACTTCATGGATCTCAACACCTAAAGTAGGAGGTATATGGCCTGCATGTGAATATTTTTCCATCTCCTCCCAATATGCTTTTATATTCATCCACATGCATCGTTGGGAGAGGGGCAAACTTCAAAATGAAAGGCTCAAGTTAATAAATTGTGTTTCACTTCTATCAGAGTTGGTAGTTTACCACACATTGGCAAGAAGGTCTCATGAAGGTCCTGGAAGTTCAGCCAGAGAGAAGAGAGGTCCCATGTGCCACAGAATTTTGAGAAACCAGGACACTTACTGGAGGAGGGAAACACAGGGAGAAATGGGGATGGGAAAGTGGACAACATCCCTTCTCATTGGTGACCACTTATCTCAGAACCAGTTTAACCCAAGCACATTATCTCCTGATATTAACAGGAAATATTAAGAATATATACCTAGTCACCTCCACTGTTCCAAAAGAACTTTAATCATTGGCATCAAAGTGTACATTTAGAGATTCATCATTTTAGTCTCTCTTCTCTTGCAAAACTATTACCATTTTCACTGAACAAGTGGTAGTTGGAAAGCTTATCACCCATGTAAAATTAAAAGGCAGAACAGAGGCATCCACAAGTCACAAAATAGATATAAAAACAGAAGAGGATGCTTCATAGGGGATAACCAAAATCTCAAAGCTGGAACCTAGACCAAGCCCTCTCCATCTTCCTCTATCTTCACTGTGTCTCAAGTCTCTCTTGGACTCATTAGCAATTATGAGCTCCCTTTTGGAAAGAAAAGCTGTTACTCATAGGAGAACTCTGTACTCATCCATCCTTTCATAGAAATGTCTGATAAGTATTTTTTATTATTTGGGAATCCTAAATTTCCCCTAAGGGGAAAAAGACTTGTGAAAAGGAAGTCTATAATCATCCCATTCCAAGATTCTTTAGCGAGAGATACAGAGAGAGAGAGAGAGAGAGAGAGAGAGAGAGAGAGAGAGAGAGAGAGAGAGAGAGGGATTATTTGACCCCAGGGTTATCTTCCAGGCCCCATGTGTTACTACTATAGCTCATACCCCACCACCCTCCCTGTATCCAGGCTGGTCCTACATGTCCTGGCCTCACAAAATATTCCTTTGCTATATGTTAGGATGATTACACAAGGGAGGCAGCATTTCTGTGAGTTCAGTGGAGCAGGACAGAAAGCCACCCTCCTGACCTATTGTCCCCTTCAAGCCCTAATCTTTCTATGGGAAACATTACCTGAAAATGATTTGTATGTAAGTGTATGGGGGGCATATTGAGCTATTGTTCTCACTAAAACATTATTGCAAATTTATTTTTCACGTTAGCTTCAGAAATTGTGCTGGGAGAGTAGTAGAAGGAAGTCACCTGTGCAGGCCAGTCCTGGAAAATCACTTGGCATGAATGGGGAGCTAAGCACGTTGGTCCTTTGTGGGGAGCACAATAAGAAAGAGAATAAGAGGAAATAGTAGGCTGGCCAGCACCCTGGAGACCTCTCAGCCTAGGATCCAAAGAGAAAACGGCTCTGTTTACCTGGAGCAGACTGTAGTTTGCTGAATAGGTCTGAAATGAGATTCTGGACACCACCTCAGCAATTACTTTGGTTTTGTGTTTCGTTAAATTTTGGAAGCAAACCATCAGAGGCAAGAGGACATATTGGTTTTTCTGCTTTCTGCTCTCTAAGCCTAGTGATGTCACTGAAGTCTAGAAGTCACACATCACAGGCCCAGCTGACTCTGGCACTGGGGCAGGTTTTTCTTGAGCAGGCCTGTTTCGTGCTGGCTCGGTGCTTAGGCACAAACGCCAAGTCTTGGGAATGTGATTCAGACAGTCTACTCCTCAGGTGATTCTCTATTCATCCTGAGAAGGAGCGAGTAGGTAGGTGTGAGGTTGCCCAGGGAGGAGGATGGGCAGGGCACAGGCTCCTCCAAGTGATGGTGGCCATGCTGAGCACCTGCCATCTGTTCTCAGAGCCCTGAGCTGCACCAGCACAGGGACCCGGCATGCTGGGAGCTCGCCACACATTATCTAGGCTGATTTTCATCTGCTTTCTCCACCTCCTTCTTTGATCCTTGTGTACTTTTCTGGACCTGGTGGGAGGGTATACAAGGGCGCTGGACTGAGCAGTGGGAATCAAACCCTGCTAGAAAGAGTCTCAGAACAAGTAGAGCCTGCAGAATTCTCTCTTTCTCCCTCCTCTCTGGCTCTGAAAGCCAAGCCATCACAGGAGTCCACCTTCTCCTTCCTCCACACCCTGCCTTCTTTAGCCAAGTCCTCTTGGTTTGATGTTCAAATGCTGGTTAGTGGACCAACAGCCTTGAAATCACCAAACAGCTTGGTAGAAATACAGAACTTGCCCCACCCAGCCCTACTGGGTCACAGTGTGCATTTTTCAGGACCACAAGTGACTCACATGCATGTTACATTTACGTAGCACAGCTGTAAATGATGTCCTGATGTAAACAAGGCAGTCTACCTTGTCACAGGATTTCAAGAGTGCTACAAACAAGAACCGACCCCTCATACCCAAACTGTTTCTCATTAGTGTCAAAATGTCACGCGCAGAGATTTAACCTTCTAGCTCTTTTCTTTTGTCTTAGCAGTGTCATTTTCCTTTAAATTCAAAAACTGTCTGGGAGGGAGAATACACGAGGTCTCTCATTTCTTAGCCAAAAAGTTAAGAAGTTTTTACTGAGCTCATATTATGTGACCAGTATAGCACAGGATGCTATGCGCAAATGAATTAGTTTTTCCAGGTGATAAGAGAGCAAGACGTTAGAACAGCAGACTTCTTTCTAGGGAGAAGAATTACTCAAGGGACAGAAGAGAAGGCACTTATAAGACAAACACGCACAATCGTCCAGTTCATTGTGATTCGAATGATCTCCTCTCAGCTCTCCTTAGCTGTTGAGTCCACACTTCCATCCCCATTTGAAATTCTCCTTTGTCCTTTCAACATAATGGAAAAACGCAGTGGCATTTGGAAAACAAGATGCCCAGGTGCATATTTATTTTTAGAAGGAAATGGACCACAACATATCCATTCTGCATAAAAGAAGCAAGTCAGAGTCCTGCATACTGAAGCTGTGAGCAGTACCCTGAGGTAGAAAGATCGCGGTCTCCAAAGAAAAGGCGTTGACCTCAGCTTATTCATTTTCTCCCAGAAAACAACACGGCACTGGGTGTACTAGAAATACAGAATTAGCACCAACAGGAAATACACTGGAAGAAAGAACGAAAGCTTTTCTCAGCCTTTCTTACTTGGTTTGGCTACTCAGGAATGAATAGTACCTATTTCAATTTGTAGAACACATGAAGTTCAAAACAGGATTTGTTTATTTTTGTCTTTTAGTTCATCAATAATGAAGTTATCTTGAGGTAAAAAAGCAGAATCAGCCTTGTCACCTCTTCACAGTTATAAATACTGACTCCTAATTCTGTGTTCAGTGCCCACTGAATATTCTCAAATTGGGAGAAAATTCTCCGTGGATCAGACACATCACTGCACATCAATGCTAGCAGAGTTGTCTACTGTCCTTGTTCTGGATGACTGTTTTTGGGAGTTTTCCCAGCAAACACCTTTGCAGACAAAGAGCATGCGCACATCTGGACCAGTCTAATAAACAATGTCTTACTCTGGAGCAATGGCAGACCTGCCTACTGCCCCACGCGAAAGATTCAGGTCGCCTAAACTCACCTTCTTCTGTAACATGACTCACTTGTGTACAAGTGTTCTGTGGCCCTCTTTGCATTGCCCTATGGGAACCGGAGCTTGGAGAAGCAGCACAAGAGAATGTTAACACTCTGACTACTGCTTTTGCAATGAATAATAAAGTACTTCTTCTTAGAATCAGGAGACTCATTCATGCCTTCTGTCAGCATCCAAGAAACTGGGGCAGGCTGACTCATTAGACTGCAAGTGAGATTAAATGCTTAAATCCTTCCCAGGTCTGGACAGAAACAATATCTCATTTAATCCACCGAATAGCCTTAAAAATGAAACACTATTATTTTTACTACATGTAACTATAGCTGTTAATACTAACAACTTTATATTGCCATGTCCACAGTGGATGCCACGACTCAAATTCCCTCCCAAGAGAGACTTACTTTCTAGATAGTGTCCTTTTATACATATTATTTTAAAATGAAAATTTTGCTGAGAAGGGTAGTGTACTAAGTTAGCGTCTACTCTCCACATCATAGTACACATTCAACAGAAAAGGTTGGCTAGAAAAGGAGGATGCTAAAAAGGGACAGAGAGAACAGGAAAGAGGGAGAGAGGACATGTCTTTGCTTCCCTACTTTTACTTGGACTGGTGTACTAACTGCCCAGTTCCCCCTACTGAGGTGAGCAGTTTCATTGGCCCATAGACAGGGTTTCCAGGCTGAGTGTGTGGCTGGGAAGGGGACACATTTACTCCTCTCCAGGGCCAGTTCTGTTCATGGCATTCCACCTGCATGTTTCATAGAGCATGTGACAACGTGTCACTCCATCTGTGGCACTTAAAGAACACAACCCTCAGATGGTAGTGCAATAGGGGTTTGTTAGGAAGCTATACGACTGGCCGCTATGATTTATTATTTGAAATAGCTTGATTATTGCAATGTCTCCTCACATTCAGTATAGAAATACTTCTGCACAGATGAGTTACAAAAGGTGGACTGAAGTATATACAGTGTCTCATTTGACCTACAAACATATGGCAGAGGGTGGAAGGGTATGAATCCTCCATTTACTTACTAATTCAATGAATATTTACTAGCTCGAAGTGTTTTGCTCTGCAGTTAAACATGGAATCCACTGATATATGACATATGGACACAAGATATTAAGCAGGATATTTACCTACTTAATAGTTTACAAATTAATATAAAAAGTAAGTACACCAGTGTTAAAACATATCAGATTGGGGAATACATAACATAAAATTAGACAAACAAAGACCTCTCCTAACTCAAACCAAGAAGTAATGATATCAGGCTGGTGCTCATGGTCTGAGTCCTTCTTAGAGCATGGATGGGATGTTCACACACAAGGAAGAGGGGGCGGGGCATTTTGCGTTGAGGATATGATGTCAGCAAGTGATGAGGTCTCATGGCGGGGGAGTAAGTCAGCCAAATTGGATAGAGAATGAACTGTAGGAGAGTGATTAGTGAGACATGAGGCTGGAAATTAGACTAGGGACAAATAGAAGAGAATGATGAAAGTTTGATGAAAGATTCAAGTCTATGTAGTTGTTTGGGGCCAGGGAAGGGAGCGTTACACATAATGGGTGTTACTAAGGATACATAAGAAACAAGTGTTCTTACCAGTAAATCAAAACGTAGGAAGGGGCTTCAAGTCAGACGGCAACAAAGCACAGAATTCCTATTTACTAAACAGAAAGAGCTACTCTTTTGAGGTAGAAGTCAGAGTAACTTCAGCTTTTGGCATCATTTACTTGTAGATTGCTCACTTTCTTTCTGTCCACTCTCAAATGACATCAACCATCCCTTACACTCTTATGATATTCTCCCATGGTTTGGGGGTCCCTTCATGAAGAATTAATGGCCCTGTGGATACCCACTACGTAACCTGGCTTCTGGCACAAAGTGCATGCTTGACATAAAGTAGGTGCTCAGTTAATATGTATTTAATAATTTACATCGAATTAAATATAAAAATAAATTATATTTCCAATAAGACCTGATGATAACATCTGATATAAAACTGATATAAAATTTAACAAGACCATTTGTCCCGTTTCTGCTTTACCCAGAGCTAATTTTTTAAATAGCATGGCTATAAATACAAATGTATTTTTCCAGCAAATATATGTGACTTTTTTTTTTTTTTTTTTTTTTTTTTGTGGTGCCGGGGATCGAACTCAGGCCCTTATGCTTGCAAGGCAAGCACTCTAATCACTGAGCTAAATCCCCAGCCCCAATATATGTGACTTTTTAATCGTGGCATTTAATACTAAGAAGCCAAGTGTAGCTAACACTTCCATGCTTGAGACATCAATGTCAGACATATGACCTCATTGAATCAAACAGTAATTAGCCTAGTCACTCATATTGTAGTAAACAGAACTAAATTTAAATTATCTGATAATTTTCCCTCCTCATTAATAAGCATTTCAGCTTGTATTTTTCTCCAGGTAGAGTGTATTTCGTATGTGCAAGGGCAGACCTCCAGAAACAGATGTGCAATACTGCTGAAAAGAAATCATGGGAATGAAGTTGTAAACGTGGCTGTGAAACTACAGAATTCTCCATCACAATGATTAATTCAGAAACATCAAGAGTTACAGGCCTTTGAATGTTGAACCTTTTGTCAATAAAACAGTGAAACTGTTAAATCTTTGCAGACAGGTAGAAAATGTAGCTCCTCAAGTAGTGTCTGTTAAAATTTTAAATGGTATAATGAACTTAAAGGAGAGCAAAGATTCATTCTCAAGAGCAT
>PVJO010013422.1:40616-52056 GCA_004026905.1 Hystrix cristata
GGCTAAGGGGCAGAGAGTAAAAGAGGAAACTAGCTCTCCGAAATTGCTAGAGCATCTGGTCCTAGCAACTAGACCACACCTAGTAAAGACAAGGGGACCACATGCACAGTAGGCTTATACAGGCCCAAGGTAGCTCCACAAAACCCATGAAGAGAATCTGGCTTTACTAACTAGGTCATACCTGGGCACACACACTCTATAAAATATTTTGAACACCCAAAATTAACTCCAACTTAATTATAATTAGCCATAATCTCATTTGCACTGTAGTTTTGATCCCTTCTCTCCATAGGCTTTGGGGGCCATAACAGTTCCACAGAGGTCCATATAAGGACAAAAACTCCCCCTCCGACAGAAAGCAGGACAGTTCGACTCTGATGGGAGTAAATCACCGTGTCAGTTCACACAGCTACTCTCTCCCTGTAGAAACCACAGACGGATTCTGACACCTGGCTTCTTCTCCAGGTGCGAACCCTTTTCACCGACCCACTTCTACTCCGAGGGGTGTGTGCATGTTTGATCTTTGCTAGTAAATCTGTGCTTTCACTTTCACTTCTGTGTGTCATGCTCTGTTCTTTGTTCCAGACACCAAGAATCTGGAACCCTTGCAGCCCCCCGACAATACTGGTGCTTTATGATGTAATTTGGAGGATGGGAAGCTCTCTAGAAGGACTGTGCTTTCGCTTGTGAACAACTGTCCTGATGGGAACAGAAAGGAAGAGAATACGCAGGCCTCTATTAGTTGGCAAGAATTCTCTTACACAGGAGTGTACAAGTCTAAGAGATACAAAGATAAAATTTCTGAGCCAGAAAAATCTAGAAAGGAAAGTCGCTTACTAATGGTGTGACTGAATACATAATCACCCTGAAACTCAGTTTGTCATCAGTGAAATGGAGAGAGTACAGAGGTAAATATGAGGGGTCTTATTTTAGGATAAGGACCCCCCACCCCCACCCCAGCTTAGTGCTACAGTAGAGAACACACTTTGCATCTAGATGTTTACAACAGGAAGTATAGCAAGTTCTCACAAGCTGGCAAAGAGTCTCTGTAATCTGAACTGTCATAAAAGAATTTAAAAGCTGATGCCAAGAATCTGGAGCCCTGTTTTCATCACTAATTGAGTCCATCCCTCTGTTTACTGCCTTGTGAAAACATGTGGTAGTGGAAGGGGACAAGGCAAAGATGGGGAAAGAAGAAGGAGGCTGTGTGAAGGGAAGATGTAAATACCTGCTTTCTTTCTGCATGAGCTTTGATAAGGGTGCTTATCGCGGACACACAGATTATCTGGATTATCTGGAAATGTCATAAACAAGAATGTATTGCTGATTCAAATGTTTTAGGTGAAACATACATGCAATCCTATACAGATGAATTGATAGATCCTTTAAAATCTAGATGAGTGACGCTGACTGTATTTTGTCAGAACAAGCCACTTTGGGGACTCATTCATGCTTAAGGAACTTTATAGCTAATATTCATTCCATCATTTCAATATTTTAATTATGTATTTCTTTAATATTTTCAGGAATATATGAATTCATTAACAGAATATATTTAATAAAAGGTAATGCTTCACTTGAGCATGCCATGGTGATGATTTTGATTTTGGTAAATTATCACACCTCTGGACTGTTTTAAATAAGGGAGATACTCAAGAGAATCTTTAGGCATCTGCTCTTATCTGGTCATGGTGGCATATGCTTATAATCCCAACACTCTTGGAGGCTGAGGCAGGAAGACTGAAAACTCAAGTCCAACTTTTAAAAGTTTTAAATTTTTAAAAAGGGTTGCAGAAAGGCAACAGGGGAAAGAGAGGGGAAAGGGAAAATATGGAAAATGATGAATGAACCTGCTGTAAATAGGGAGGGAGGGAGGAGAGGGGAGGGGCGGGGGAGAGGGGGAGAACCAAGATGCACCATGTATAGGTACAGAATAAATGTAATGAATGTGACCAATGTATGTACAATGTACCAATACATGCTCTTGGTTTAAAATAAAAAAAAAAAAAAAGGGTTGGGGATGTAGCTCAGTGCAAAGGCCCTGTGTTCCATACCCAGACACACACACTCTCTCTCTCTCTCTCTCACACACACACACACACACACACACTCACACAGAGTCTGATCTTCCCTATAATTAGATTTGATAGAATTGCTTTCCCTAAGAAGCTCAATCAACAGAGCCACTCCCAGCGTGTGCTCTATGGCTTCAAACAAATACTGTGTGTGCTGGGGAAGGGGGTATGTGTGTGAGGATGTGTGTGTGTGTGCATGTGTGTGTGTGTGAAAGAGAGAAAGGGCTCCCAAGACCCAAGATAAAGAACAAAAGGCATTGCTGTACCTTGGAGCAAAACAACAAATGCCTTGTTGTCTGCTTTGCAGTGACGCCTGGCAGTCAGAAGCTGGGTAAGGACCAGCTCTAAAGACTTGCGCAGAGGAAAAGCTGTAGGATACCTGCCTCTGATAATTCCTAACTCAGGTAAGAAGTTGCTCTACAGGTCACTATCTGTACTCTGCCCAGAAAAGAAAGGATTGAGAATCAGTTGTGCTGGGGAAATGAACTGTCAGAGGTACACAACTTATCGGTGCCATTGTCTGCATTTCAAGAAACACGTTAGTAGTTGCTACCTTCCACAGGAGGCAAAGGGAGCTAAGAGTAACATCAGAGGGAAGGTGTTCACTTTCAAAGCTCTCTGCAGATGTTAACACATTTTATAATGCTTCGTTCTCATAATACAGAAAGACAATTAGCATTTTAGTCATGAGAAAAGGTCGTCAGAGAAGTAAAAAAACCCTGCCATCATATATATTTAAACATGTATGTATGTGCTTATGTATATCAATATATACTCATTTTATACATAAAATAATAAAAAACTCTGCCATTTACATATGTATGTATTCATGTACATTTGCATGTGTGCCCACACGCGCGCATGTGTGTGTAGGGAAAGAGTCAGAAGGTCAAGAAAGCTCAGAAGTTTCTCATTCTGGTTTCTCATTTGTTAAATCTATTTATATAGTATAAAATTGCTGATAATTTGGCAATTATTAGGTCAGTTTGAACAACAGCGATGACCAAACTGCCAAACTGATAATTTATGTCACAACAAACATTCTAAGGTTTGAATAATCTGCTTTTCTGTCCACATTTATTTCCTGGGGTGTCTACACATTTATTCACCGATTGTGATGTACGTGGAAACGGCATATTTCTCAGATTGTCTGCATCAAAACTGCTGTTTCCAACTAAATCACATGCAGCCAACACCGAACTATCAGATTACTCACACAGAAATCATAAATGAAATCCACAGGAAATCTGCAAACCTCATTTCAGCCACCGATTTTAGTTTCTCCCCTCCGCAGATCTCTTAGGAAAGCTGCTAACACCGATTGGAATTTTCTGTCCTCTCCACCCTCTGGTGGAAACACTAATAAGCAACAAAAAGGCTGAAGCGCAGCACACGGGAGGAAAGGAGGATAAGCGAGGGCCTTGAAAACCCTCCAACCTCATCACCTCATCCCGGATAATCAGCAATCGACAGGCACTTCTCACACAAAGTGCTTCCTCCACACTCGCAAGCAAACAGGCACAGCCGTGAAGCCGAGACGCCAGCGAGCACTTGTTCTGAAATTGCTCGACAGGTTGTATTAGGAGGGTAAATCAAAGCCTGATTTGCTATCACTGCCAGTCAGAGCTCCCTGGGATGAGCTATCTTTAAAATATATTTCCATGGCAACTAGTTTAGAAACATATTTGACTAGAGAGGCTCTTACATTATGAGAGCCAGGAAAACTCAAGTGGTCTTTTCTTGTCGGAGCTCTTTGCCACCAGGAGAGCAGCTCTGAAACGAATGAGGACGAGCGGGAGAGCCCCTTCAAGGAGAAGACACTGACGCCCAGGCGCGCCAGGCTTTGTTACCCGGGAGGCCAGCTCGTCAGGCCGGCCTGAGTCACCGCACTCCTCCGTGAGGCCGACTTCCTCCCTCCTGGGCCTGAGTGTTTCCACACCCAGCTCTGCTCCTGGAAGTCTTACCTCCTGCTGTTTCCTGATTTTTCCAGCCCTGTCCTCCTGCTGGACCAATGAGAGTGTGATGTTTCATAGATAAGAGACAAGTACCTGTTTGTTTAAACGAAGGAGGAGCAAGCTCAGAAGCACAAGCACCTTGCATTTCCCAGCCGCCAGGTCTTTCTGTAATTCCCCAATCAGCCTGGAGTTGAGTACGCCTCTAGGAACATGGCACCTCTGAATTCTTCACCTCTCCTAAAGAGAAATAATCAGTTTTCTGTAGAGGTGGTCGTTAGGAAAAGACACATTGTTCTCTCACAAGGCCGACATAACACATTAAATTACTTCAGAGCTAGAATTCTACAGATTGCACTGAGAGGTGGGACCGCCATGTGCTGGTTTGGCTGCAGCAATGAGGACTATGCACTCGAATGTACCATCTCTGCCATCATTGAGATGCTGTGAGTGCCCACTTCTTGTCTCCTCGTGTTTGAGACATTATCTTCCAAAGAGGATGTGTATCTGGAAATTCCTTAGGAATTTCAATTCAAAAAGGTAGGAAAAGACAGATAGGAAAAAAAAATTGGTGAAAACAATGTTCTAGAGAATCCAAAACCATGTCAACAATCAAGAAAATTACCCTGAGAAACAGATTTCGGTCTTTAAAAAATCCTGGAAAAAGAGTATTTTACTGAAAGGGAAGCAGAGGTTAAAAAGACACAGAACTAAAGAGAACAGGTTCAAGTTGAGCAGCCACATGGCAGGATACATCAGATTTGATGGCACACTCACTGAGTCTTCTAGAAGATAGAATTGTTAAGGAAAATACTGCACAGCACCGGGCTCACACTGGGTGTTACCATACTTTTCTATGATTTAGACCACATCAGTGATGGCTGGTGTCCATTTCAGTATCTTCTTGAGAATATCGATCACCATCATAGAGGACCCACTCAGCAATCTTTACTGATCATTAAGTGACTGGAATTAATAGATTAGCCACATGAAGATCTGCTCATTTCATGTGCATTGCTGTGGACATGGAGTCCACAGGGAACCTGAGATTTCAATCTCCCACTTTTGTGCATCACCTCATGATTTCTGGTGGGAATTCCCATGTGGGTCAGTATGTACTGCCACTATAATCACCTAAAGTACTTAAATTCTCTGACTGCAGTGACTAAGCCCATGTATATAACACAGAAGGGGACAGCTTTGTATGAGATATTTAGTAAAAGCAGAGCACAGGCACTAAAAGAGTAACAGAAAAAAAAAAAGGAATAACAGAGAAACCTTTCTTTGGATTACCTACCAAGTCTTTATTAATTAACAGTACTTCAGGGTGAATTTGTGAAATGTGTATGAGAGGAAATAGTGTTAAGTAACTTCAGGATTCCAATTTCAAATAATGGATACACCTATTGCAAAGAAAGCTTTTCTTCAAAGGAGCCATTCCTATTCCTTTGTCCAAACAAGGTCCCTAAGAATGTTTATGGAAAACACTTGGCTATCTAAACTCTAGTGCTGTGTGCTTTGACAATGGAAAACCCAGTTTAAGGCTATACTAAGCCTCTGGCTTCAGTTAGGGATTATTTTGGCATGTGAGTTGAGCTGCTCCTCTGAAGACAATACCTGATGGAGAGAGTTTTAGAAGTGACTCTGAGACACTGGGCTCTTGTCTCATTAGATAGCTCATTACATGACAAAATGGAGAGAAGAGTAAGGAAAAGTCTTCCTTTGTTTTAAAACACCTGCTTCTTTCACAGCACCAATGAAGGAAAAACAAGGCAAGGTGGTTGTCATTTGGTGATAATCAAGATATGTGCATGTTAGTGCTTGGGGCCCTTATATTTGGGAGTCTCACAAAAAACCACAGATAAGAGACAATAGAAGTATTAGACAAGGTACCCAGCAATATGGTGAAGTAAGACTTAAAATTCAGCCAAATGCAGATTATTACAATAAAAATGCATTTGAATTCAAATTCTTACTCTGCCCATTATCACCTGTATGACTCTGGCAAGTTACTTGGTGTGAGAAACTAGCACATATTTACCAAAGCCCATTTTCCTTCCTCCTAAGCACACAGCGTGGCTTCCTCTCTGGAAGCCAAAAGGGTCCATGTGACCGAGTTCTGGCAAATGCAGAAACTGCTTCCACATCTGGGCTATTAAACCTTCTTGCATCCAGGAAGCTTGCATTAATTTGAACATCAATCTGAAACATAACTCAGAAAGTCCCAGGCTAAAATCGAATTTTGGCCTCCCTGTAAACCTTTTATTAATTGTATAAACAGTATTTCTAATAGGAACATGCAGAGAACCCTGCTGAACACCGAGAGTTCCTGAAGGACAAGAGCCCAGAACCCTGGCTGAGCCACAGAAGGCTGTTCCCCAGCCAGAGACGCGTGCCTTAGGCTTGGCAGGAGCAAAACACTCTTATTGTCTTGAACCACCTAGAGTGGGATTTAAATGCACTGTGTTTAGCATCATTTACATTAACGAGCTACCTAAATTTCAACTTCTTCTCATTAAAAAAGAATGAAGACTAACTCACACGGTAATTTAAGGATAAACTATAGTCTGGCACACAATAAGTGCTAAATAGTTGTCACTTTATTTAGATCTCTCTCTCACTCTCTATGTGTGTGTGTTTGTGTGTGTGTGTGTGTGTGTGTTACAGTTAGTGAATAAATCCCCCATTGGGAAGGAAATAAATAAATAAATGAAAACAAAAACATAGCATCAGTCTTTTATGGGAAGAAGGAGCAATTTGATTAACTACTCCAGATACCATTTGCAAGATATGTGACCTCGGATGCTGTTCCTCAGTTTTCGGAGCCTCAATTTCCTCATTCATAAAGTGGGTATAAGAGCCCACACCTCAAAGAGGAAGATGCAATGAAGCAGCAAATATAAAAACATCCTGTAAACTTTGGAGTTCCACAAAAATATACAGTGTTATTATTGTATATTATCGTATTTAACCTACAAAAAATAGGATGACTACCAACATTATCCACCCAAATAGTACGGTGTCTGATTTTCCACAGGACTACCAACCAAAGCCAGTGTTTTCTATTGTAATGTTTTTAACATGAGTGGATAAGTATTACTAATGCTGTCTCTTTTCTAATGGGTTTGAGTTGATGAACTAACTACATTAACGTATAATGGAATTCTCCATTTTCTTTTTATTTTGGAGGAAGAAACAGAACATTACTGGTGATAAATCATGTATCCCCAAACTGGATCTGACAGGTCAGGAAAAGTGAGGTCCTCACCGTATTGCACTCATTGAAATATCCATTGGAGAGAGGTGTGCTGGGGGCCGGGGCTTCATCAGGATCAAAAGCATCTCAGCGATGTCAGTTAGGCAAGGTCTGAAGTGAATCCATGATCTGCTTTAAGCTTTATAATGTATTGTCTTCATTTTATAATTTGTAGTCTTTGAAAACTACTCAGATGAACTTTATTACTGTGATTGAAGGTTATGAAGAAATTGTCTTCCTGGAGGAATTCCTCAGTCTCAGCACCAGGTCACTCCTGGAGTACTATTGTCCTCTGGACAATGCGTTGGGAGTCTGAATGGCTAAGAGATACGAGGCAAGACCCAGAAGGAAGGAAGCTGTGATCTGTAACAGACCTCCTAACATCTTAAAGGGGATCCAGGAGCCTAGTGAGTGGGTGGTAGTTGGGGCTGTGCAAAGGAGAGCAGAAGGAAAATGCTTTCTGATAGTGATTCAACCAAAATGTGTGACACCTTAACCACTGATGTCATGTGGATCTCACGCACCCTGGACATACGTGATGTGGTGATCTGCCTAGCACGCCGCTGTGGGGTTCTTTCCAAAACCCATTGAGCTCATCTAGTGAGGAGAAAAGCAGCAAGCAAACCCAAATGAGAAATGTTCTACTAAATACCTGACTAGTATCCCTTAAAACTCTTATGGAGAAACTGTCACAGATTGGAAAAGACTGTAAAATGGCACAACTAAATGCAATGTGGAAACATAGATTAGATCTTGTAACAGAAGAATATAATCAGTAGAAAAACTGATGAAATGTAATCCAAAAAATCTGGAGCTTGAGGAAGAGTAATGGTGGTTTCTTAGTTTTGACAAATGTCCTATGGTAATATGAAATGATAGCAGTGAGGGAAGGTAAAATTGAGTAAGAAGATATTTAAACTGCTTATAACATTTCTGTAATTCTAAAATATTGAAAAAATGTATCATGAGATAATAGGTAAATATTTAAAATAAGTAAAACAGAACTATTACTTTTGATAAATTTTAAATATATATTTCAATAAGTGAAACTACCTTAATAAATATATTAAAATTTAATAAATGTATATACAATCACATGCCACATAACAGTGGGATATATTCTGACACGTGTCATAGGTGAATTTATTGCTGTACAAACAACACGCACTGTAACACAGACTAAGACTGCCACAACACCACTTGGCAGCACAATCTTACGAGACTACTCTCAAGTATGTGGTTTATTGTTGATTGAAATGTTATACAGTGTTTGACTGTATATTATTTTTGTAAAAAATAGATTTCTTTCTATATATGAAAAAGAAACCTTTTAGAGGAATGGTTGTGACAATACTTTTTTCAATATCTATGAATTCCTTCATAAAAGCAAAGCAGTATAATAGCAAAATTAAAAAAAAAAAAAACTATAGGCAAAATACGTCCTAAATCTAGTTGATGTTGTAGCCCCATTAGCCCCAAAATGGCAGATGGGGGGGATAAGCCACCACCACCAACTGGAACTGTACAGTACTAGACTCCAGAGGAGGAAGCAAATAATACCAGAAAATAAAAGTTGCCTCTGGAGATTGACTAAGGAATTAAATTTGTTTATTCTCTCATAAATAAAGGGACAACACCAAACATTCCTTTCCTATACAGATGCTATAAATCAGTAAGTAAATAGAAGAAATGGATGTGGCGTCTCCCCCCCCCTTCGGTAGTGCTGGGTGCTCAAACCCAGGACTTTGTGCATTTTAGGCAAGAGGAGAAATGTTTGTATAGGTTTATTTCAACTAAGGAAATTATGTGAAAGACTTTGAAAAGTACTGTTTTGGAATCTTCAATGAACTGGTTAGTCTAGGCATTCAGCATCACCAAAAAAGAAAAAAAAGATCTGTGCTTTCAAATAAAAACACATAACACCATCTATAATCCTGAAAATGATTGTTGAAGATGGATTGTGTTATCAACAATATAATGGCTGCTTATATTTAGTCCAAAAATTTTTACCTTCTGATTCCTAGACCTTGGCAGTGTGTTACCCTTATAGGTCAAAAGTGACTTTCAGAGGTGACTAAATTAATGGGCTCATGACAGGGAGGTGGACTATCATTGGGGATGTTCTGGGAAGACAAAGTGTTATCAGAAATGGTATGGATGAAACAGGGTCATGGAAAAGAACTGGTGCAGACTTACTCATCCAGGCTTCTCTGAGAGAATTAAGCTCGTGTACCTTAAGTTACCTAAAGTATCTAATTATAAAATCACTCTTATGAATCTAATAATGGTATTAGTTATGCACCAACCTTGAGACATTTGAGAAAATATTCACTTAAGTCATTTATGACCTTCTGTGGATGGGATGCAAACTTCTAGTTGAGAAAGGTTGAAAAATATTACCATGGAAATAATTGGCTGAAGGAGAGGACAAGATAGTTTAAAAAATCGAAGGAACTGATAAATCAAGGTACTGATATGATCATCTGCGTGTCTATTAAAATTGCCGAGAAGCAAGATAATTGTTAGAGCCAAAATAACTGAAAAAAACAGAAGAGATAGCCCAGGGGTGGTAGGTGACAGTCACACTAAAAGTGAGGGACCCACGGGCTCTCATGATGGTATTTCAGGAGGAAGGGAGCAGGTGGGCTAAATGCAGCAATGAGGAGAAAGATCTGCTCCTTTCTGGTGGGCCCAGAACTATAACAAATATTGAAGGAAAAACAATCACCACCAAAAAGGCAACAAGGAAGCAGGATTTTCAGACTGTCCTTTACCAAAAATTGAACAGAATATTTAAAAAACAGATGGAATATCTAAATTCAGGTTACTCTAACCAACCCCCAGGCCAGGTGGTTTAAAAAGAACAGAAATCAGGAGCATGATGCCGGCACGGTCGAGTTCTGAGAGCTTCCTTTTGCAAGCAGCAAACTTTCACCTTATTGTTTTATCCCCTATGTGGAAAAGAGGAAAGACGGCTCTCTGCAGTCCCTTTTACAGGGGTGCTCATCTCACTGTGAGGTCCCCTCCTCCTGAGCTGCTCACTAACCAAGTGTCCCAGCCGGATTTCACTGCATGAGTAATGATGACGTAAAACATTTCATAGAATATATAGAGCATTTGGCTGGGGATGGACCTGATTCCTAGGAAGCCCAGTAAAAGGGATGAAGGCTTGTGGAGAGGTGAGAGAAGAAACAGAATAAAAGACTGATAAGCCTTGTGGAGACTCCAGTGTGGGAGACAAAGCAGCAGGGAATCTGGGGTTCTCATGGCTGACGTAGGCAGGGATAAAGGGCACGAGGCTCCGGTGGATTCCAGGCACGTGGTTCCAGTGAGTGTTAAGGAAGAGGGAAAGGAGGTTCTTCAAGGACCCCTATTCTCCTTGATGCTGAAGAGTGTTCTCAGATCCAGAGCATATAGCTAGTTTACATATTTTATCTGTAAACTTTGGGGGATCACATATCCCTTCAAGAATCTGATGAAAACAATAGATCACCTCCCCAGAAAAAATTGAAATAAATTTGGAACCATGAGTATAGTTCTAAGACTGGGCTTTCAGAAGTAAACACATTCACATACCTGTCTTCCCCACTCCTTGTTTGGATCCATGGATTCAAGATAAGATATGATATAGACCCTGTTTTTTCACTCGGGCCATATAATTAAATAACATGCACTAGATTTAAAGGGGAATGATTTGTTATCCTTCAGGGAAACTTATTTGCATTTGAGGACAGATATGCTAAAGACAAAATTTAACACAAAGCTTCCTTGTTGAAACTGGAAAAGAGCTAGACTGACAGATGGAAAAGTCCCTTCCAACCACCATGGACACAGCTGTCAACATTACCCAAAAAGAGGTGCAACATCAATACTTAAGAAAAATCTACTTGCTGAGGTAACTTATGGGAACCACATAAAGCAGCAGAAATAAATTCATGTCCTGAGAAACACAGAGTCGACCTTAGTATGGGCTTTCTAGACTTGCCTCTGCCTCTGCCCTGTGAATGTGGCTTAGTCATGTAATCTCTCTGTACTTTAGTTTAGGGATCTGTAAAATAGGATTCATAATATCCGTCAGTAAGGAAAAGTGATAAACCAATAAGAGTGGCTCACACGATCTTGTCTCTTTCCTAGTCTTCCACTGAGCACAAGACCAA
>PVJO010013423.1:0-51969 GCA_004026905.1 Hystrix cristata
GGGCACACACCTCACAGGAACCATCTACCCAGCCTGGGAAGCCATCCTTCTTGCCCCTTGCAGTTCCGACCTGAACCAGCGGCGAGATGTGGCGCTCTGAGCAAGTGCGACCGTAGCTGGCAGGGCGGAGGGTTACCCTCACAAACTCAGCTGACAGACTGGGTTTCTCTACGCCCTTCCACACAAAAGACAGATTTCAGCGCAGAGATCAAAATGCGGTCATGAACTTCACACTCAAAGTGAGTGCGGGGAATAAGTACCTGCACGCTCAATGCACGGTGAAGGCTGCCGAGCTCATCCAGGTCCATCAAACTCACAAGGGAAAGAGGAGTCAGGCAGGGCAGAGTCTGAGCTGCTTCACTTTGAAAAGGGGCATTTCTCCCACTGCCACTCATCTACCTGCCTTCAAAAGCAGACTCTGAAATAAAGCCATTGTCCAAAGTTCTCACTTGCTCCTTTAAGAAATACATGGTCACTGGAGGAGAATAGATTTCCTCCTTCGGAGTGACCCCTGATACGCTTTCTGTGTGAATTCCAAGGTTAATTATTAATGGTGACTTTGCAGTAGTTGTAACTGAGGTTCTAGTTAAACTGTACCCTCCGTGTCAGCTTCTTCCCATACTGACTCTCCAAAGGCACTAACAAGTGACTTTCCAAATGGTGGCTGGCAACGCCACATAACCCCCTGAGCTCCTGGGGACGAAGGGTGCAGGGTCTGAAGTCAGGCAGCAGCTGGGCCTTGTTCCAAATGTTGGGGACAGCCCGGCTTACTGAGGCAAGACACCTCCATTGCCAATGCTTGGCCATTCTGTTCTTGCTGCTTTTAAATGCAGTTTTCCACAATACATTTTAAGCTATACTGACAAAACAATTTCCACTCCCACATATTGGGCAAAACTGTGCTTCACAAAAATGTTGACTGAACTACATTTTGCACTGACTTTTACAATGACCTCTGGGGTTAACCCAACGTTGCAAGGTGGAAATAGTCCCAATCGTGGACACTAGTAGCTGAGGGTGAGCCACAACACAGACGCCCTAAGAAAGGTCAGAGGAGCACCAATCGATGCTCACTGATCCCCACATCTGTCTCTGCTCTCTGAATGCTAACCTCTTCCTGTGGATACTAGGTGCTTTGCACATCAGGGGCAAAAAAATCATCAAAGTACACAGCTTTCCACTTTAACTATTCTACAGACAAGCACCAGTGCACCGTGAGAAAACAGGAAGAGACATTGTTAAAAATACAGGTTTTTTTCAAATCTTCCTAAAAATAACAATTTATACAGTATCTGCTCTCCTCTGAAATAATAGTGATTACTCAAGTGACAGTTTTGCTAGGACTAAGGCCAATTTGCTGCAACACACATACAAAAATGAGAACTTTTAAATCCATCTAGATTTTCTAAATCAGGATTTATACTGTATTAATAAAAACAAATAGTATCCAAGTAAAAGACAGAAAGGAGCGCAGGGTGGTGAGAAGTAAACCTGGACTGAGGAGAAGATTCCCCTACTGATCCCTCTGCAGAGAGCAAGGACTGGCAGAGTGCGCACCACACGAAAGGTGGGTGTGAGCAGAGGGAAACTCATTCTAGCAGGGCCATCCACAGTGCAGGCTCACAACTGCCCCCGGTGACCTCCAGGACAACGTCACATCACCTGTGAGATCGCACTGCCTGTCACTCAGCAACTCCACCCGCTCACCCAGTGGCGCCGACAGGGGGACAGAGGAACACACAGCACCTGATGGTGGATCCGGAGTCCTGAGATTCGTCCACCCCCAGACCACTCCACAACTTGCTTTGCACTGGCAAAGGTGACGGTAGACTCCTTTCTGTCTCCAGAACCCAAGTTCAGTACTCTTTTAAGGTCTTCTTGTATAGAATCAGAAATAATTTCTCTAAGGCGACTGTTAATTTTAATTCCTTACATGTTACTTGAGAAACACAGTCTTTACAAATATAGTCAGAGGTTACTTTAACTGGACAGCTGACTGCAAACTGAGATGAAAAATTAAATATTTTAACTGCTTCCCAGGGATTTTGTACCTAATGTAGAATTAGTCCAAAGGCCCTAAAGACAAAGCCTTATATGTTGAGGGAGTGGACGCAAATCTATGGCACGCGTGTTACTTGTTTTTCTCTTAAGACAAAAGTTGTTAATGTAGGAGTTGTTTTATCTCAACTAAAACCTCAGCATTCAGGTTTAATAGCCACGTTGGCACTTTGAGATATGTAAGTGGATTTGGGCAACCGTCTCTAAAAGGTTCACCACCACTGGGATAAGGTACTGCGGCCCCAGTTCCTAAAATTCACCTTTGGGCACTGATATAAAATGTGCTAATATGAGAAAAAGGGAGGGCTTTTGCTTTTCACTCTCTACAGCTGTGCATTGTTTGAATTCTTCAGAAGAATGTACCTCTTCATCACTTGTGTAACTGAGCATTTAGAAACCTTGAAAGTTAAAATTATTTAAAAATAAAAAATTTCAAGGAAAAATTGGTCAGAGATTGTTAACAGTGGTAGTTTACACCTGTTAGATCTGGAAGTGATTTTTGTGGCACAAACCATAAGGTATGAATTATTAATAACTGACTGGCATTGGTTCTATAATAGAAAAAACTAACAAAAATCTTGGGCCATAAAAGAAAATTAAAAGCTTTATGAGCAGGATATATTAACCTTCTTCTTTGGTCCTAGTTCTGCTCTGAAGCTTTCATATATAGTTTATATTTATCTACCTACGCAAATATCCAGCCATCAACCAAACCTGTGTCTTGACTCCTTACTTTCTAACCTAACAGGTAATTTTTCTTCTCCAGAAGTTCACTTCTAAGATTTTCTAATTATAAATTAGTAATTTTATACTCATTCCCTTTTAAAGGGTATTGAGCCTTCTGATTCAATGAAAATAAGAATCTAGCAAAACTAAGAATAGGAGACAAAATTCATCCTGAATCATTCACCCTCTCTGGGAGTCTACTGGAGGAACAGAGGAGGATTTAGGGAAGAGTAAATGGAGGAGGATGAAAAAGAGGACAGATATGAAGACCAGAGAGTAAAACATGGGGGATGGGGGGATGGACCAAACTGCCATTCTCACAAGTAAGAAGTTTAAATACTGGTAATTACTATGGTTTAACCAAGTAACTACAAGGGTAGTAAGGCAAAGGATGAAAGAATAAAGAAAGAAATCAAGAGAAACATTTTTCAAAGTCCTCTTGCTGCCCAACCCTTGTTTCAGTGTGCTACAGAACTGATGAGAATCTTGCAAACGTTTCTCTCTTCACTTGTCCCAAAACCTGTCATGTTCTGAGAAGTAGGAAGTGCTGCTTCACATATTTACCTTCAGGATGGGAGCCATAAAGACCGACAGACCAGTCAGAATAAACACAAGGGTTCCAGTGACTCTTTGTTCCCTGAAATCAAACCAAAAGATTACCAGTGTATGACTCATTTTCATAAACATGCTTTTGTCTTTTCCCCATCAAACAATGACCAGATCAAACCAAAGCTCGGCTAAAACAGTAAAGGCTTTGATATCATGTACCTAAGATCTTAAGGATATCAAATGAACTCTATATACCTAAAAATTTTCTTAAAACTACTGCAATATGTGATTCAAATTCATGAAGAAAGAAGTGATTCTGCTAGAGCTTTTGCTCTTCTAAGAAACTAGAAAGAAAAGTCACTTGCTCTTGGGCCGTCAATTACTGGCCTCTTTGAATCCCTTATTTTTTAAACTCGTCCTGTTGTGTAATTACACCTTCTCTCACAGATAACAGACATTACATTGTCCTACATTCTAATTAACAAACAGCTCAGGGAAATTTCATGAGTACAATAAATCATACCAGTCTAATTTCCAAATCTACAACAACAAAAGCACTTTTTCACAAATATGACTCCCATCTATCACGCTCTTCTCTACCCCCTAAAAAATAATCGCCCGCTGCTAAGGCGTGGGAAATGATGGCTTGGTCATATGCGCTCCCACCCAAGTGCTTCTGGACAGAGTACTCGGTAAGAAGCACCCCACAGAGGGCGAAGGGCTTCTGCCACAGCCCCTCATGCTGTCCAGATTCCACGACTGGAGGTCAAAGTTGCTTTGGGGACAGAAAATAGACTGAAAAATAAGAATTCCTTCTCCTTCATAGAATCTTAAAAATCAAAAGCAGATTCAAGAGTTTTAGGACCTTTAATATGACTGATTGAGACAGTGTAAGAACTGCAGTGCCAAATCACCTACATGCCGAAGAACTTTTTTTGTGTGTTGCATCATCTAGCCTTCTGTTAATCAAAGGAAATTTATATATCATAAGAAATAAACTGAAAAAATTATTGAAAACTCTCGTTCTGATTAAAAGTCCTTTCTAGAAAAGAAAATTTAGGAATAAATTATCACCAGCTCTATCTCCTCCAAATCTACCCATTCCTTAGGAAATAAAGATGTACACGTGTCCTGAAGAACCATTTTCCTCTTCTTCACACACCTCACTCCTAGAAACTTGGGCTGTTCTCCAGGTGCAGAAGTTTCTGTCTCCATCTTCAAACTGTCGATGTGAGCAATGGAGATGACAGTGGCGGCCACATACCACGGAAGGCCCATGAAGGAGCACACCACCATGAGAACAGCTACCCAAAAGAGATCCAGGTGATATCCAGCTCCTTTCTGTGGAGAGAGGTAACGTGATCTTGTGGAGAAAACACTCATAACTGCCAGCTAGTTTTACGCCCCAATGGGATTTAAGATTACCAAAAGAAAAGAACTCATTTTCTCATAAAAGTAGTAAAGGGCCAACTCCTTGAGGAAAGGCACTTTATCATCCTCATTTCATTCCTCCCTCCAGCAATTAAACACACAGCCACCTCTTACAGCTATAGCTATGATAGCAGATACTTCCTCCACTATCATGGCTTTGAATAATTGCTGGACTTAGATTTAAGCACTGCTTCACTTAGTATGTATTTATTGTTATTTAACTTCTTTCCATCCAATTTTATAAGCAGAAAAATGGAGACACGTGACTTCTTTGTAGAGTCACGGGACTGTTCAATGAAGTAACACAGGCAAAGTATCTTTAGCAATATAAATGGCACCGGTAGTAGCTGTTACATGGCAGCAACTCACTAAATGGATGTAGCAGGAGCAGTGGTGTTGGTTGTAATGCTGAGGATGGTGAGCAACTGAAAAGCGGCCCCTCTGCCTTCTCCACTGGACAGCAGCATTCAGCAGTTTGATGAATGAGTATATGCAGATGGTACTGAGCGTTATGTATGCTGAAGATCCCCAAACAACCTTGATATGGTGTGGAGACCATTTCTCTCTTTTCACAGCCAAGGACCATGATTGTTAATGACCTCTCACTATGGTAATTAATATCCCCTTAGTCAGAGAGGTTGATTTCAATGATTGCCCAATGGTCACAGTAACATTTACTGACCACAAGAGCACACAATATAACAAAAGGTCTAGCTCTTCTACTCACTGAATAAGTACTGTCAGATGTCTCCACAGTGCTATTCTACAGTTATATTTCTCTGCTCTGTTTATGAAGAAAGCAAACGCTTGATACCCCCACAGAGTCTGAGAGAACAGAGCAGTCCGCGTTCACAGCACGGACGCACGCCCTGAGAGTCAGAGTGTGACACTCCCAGGGAACAGGCAGGCCAGCGCTCCAGCGGGAAGCCGTGATTTACACCAGGCACGCGGTGACTGTTATCATTCAGATCTTGTTACACTGTGAGAACACTGCTCTCCCCTCCTGCAATGCCAAGATTCCACCCCGGCTTGCACACCCAGGTCTAACCGTGTTCCCAGAGAACACAGAGCAGGCCAGGGGTGCTGGCACAAGGAAGGCAGGCTTGTGTTCAGTAGTCCAGAGTTGGCTGAGAACAAAAGTCCGCTCAGGAGAAAAAGAGGTTAATATGTATGTAGGAAACCAACCCGTGAAGTAAGCGAGTGGAGTGTGGTACAGGAAAGGAAGGCCAGTGTGGGATGAGCCGAATGAACGCATTCGGCAATGACTAGGGTGGTGAATATCGTGCTATAGCCGGGATCTCAGGCATTCATCCTGTCAACAAGTATTGACTCGCAACTTATCACCAGGCCTTGCTCTAGCTGCTGGTAACATGTCTGTAAATAAAAGAGACAAAAATTCCCACCCTTGTGGAATTTGTTTATAAAGGGGAAACAACGATAAATCATATAACTAAGCTATCTTCTTTAAAATTTAAGTATCCTAAACAGTAATAAGTACTAAGAAGGGTAAGAACCAGGCACACCGGGAAACCTCTGGAGAGTTTTAAATAGAGTGGTGGCACGACTTGCTGTATCCTGAACTTTCTGACTGCTGTATGGGGACAAACCGGGTAGGTCGAGGGCAGCGGCACCCATTGGGAAGCTCCTGCACTAACCCCACAGAGGTGTTGGTGAGTGTCAGGGCAGCAGGAAGCAGGCAGACAGTGGGGCTTCTGCTGCACCTTCAGGCGAGTCTGCAGGATCCGACCACTCCTGCCTGTGCACACCTCCAGGGACTGCACGGGAGGTGGATGTGATCTGGCCTACTGCAGCCAAGAGCACCTACAGCCCCATCTTCACCTCACCCTGCTTGAGTCCTCCGCAACCAGCACCACTTTCCACTGCACACAGTCCCTCAAAAGGCTTCTCTCCCTACTGCCTCCGTGGTCCTCCTCAGCCGAGCCCCATCTGCCCTCAAGACCCAGGCCTGCTTCGACCTCTCCTGGTGATCTGTCTGCCTCAGCCTCGGGTAGATCTTCTCCTTCACAGACTCTACTTTCCATGTCACGCCTCTCTCTGTCACAGCACTCACACTGTTATTTCAGCTGTATGTATTTCTATCTTTGATATTAAATTCTGCATGATCGCTTGGGCTGTCTTATTTTTTCTTTTATTCTGAATCCCTCAGCCATTGGAGTATATGATACACAACTGATTCTCAATAAAGTTCTGTTTAAAAAAAAGAATGACGGATAGCCCGTATGAAATTTCCTGAGGGGCAACTGTAAACTCTTAACTACCCATATAGAAATGAAAACTTTGTTAATTGGTATACATGTGAAACACATGGGGAGGAGGGTAGAGAACAGCTGGAAACATCACACATCCTCAAGCCCTATTTAGGACAAAGCCTTCAAGTCCTGTTAGAGGGACCAACATAGCAATTAATAGGCATAAACCCCAGATTTTCTTGTTACTAGAAAATCTAGGATGTGCATGCTGGCCGGATCAACAGACAAAAGAAAAGCTGTTGTAGAGAGCATCAGGCATGCCACCTTGGGCCATCTTGGTGTTTCCTTGACCTCCTTCAATGGACACAACTTTGGGTTAGCTAACTGAAGACCACACAACACTAAAGAGGGTGGAAAAACATTTCAGATCACAGAACATGAAGGTAAGTGTGCATAACCATCAGAATAAATAAAAATTCTGGGATAAAATAATTATGGAGACAGGATTACTCTGCATTCCCTAATACCACTTCCTTTAAGAAGCACTACTTCCTCTGAGTGTGGCAGCACAACTGTCCTCAAAGAACTCTGGGAGGTTAAGGCAGGAGGATCACGAGTTCCGGATCACACTGGACAACTAAGTGAGCCCCTGTCTCAAAATAAAAAGTAAAAAAGGCCCAGGGAAATAATTTAGTGTGAGAGCCCTAGGTTCAATTCCTGGCACCCCTCCCACCACCACCAAGAGGCGTCTTTCCCTCCACCATGCTGAGACTTCTTGATGTGCTTAAGAAGAAGGAAAAATACTCATGACCTGAAGCCCCTGCCTGGTCTCCTCCCCTGCCCACTCCAGCCCAACCTGCCCTCTCACTGTACTCACACAGACCGCGTCCATTCCCCCAGGTTACCTCCCCCGGAATCACACAGTGATTCCTCCACCCGCCTGAAAGCCTCTTCCTCCCCACCAGCATCACTTAGCTAATTCTTACTAATGCTTTATGGCTCAGTGCAAGTTCCTGCACCTCCAGAAGCTCTTTGCACCCTCCAACCCAGGTCAAATCCTCTCATCACACTATAACTTCTCCTTCATGGCATCAGCTATATCTTCAGTTTCACATCTACATGATTAATTGTATTCTATTTCTCTGCCTCACAGGTCAGAAGCTCCATAAGGACAGAGACCATGTGTGTTTTTTGTTCACCAGTGAAACGCTATCACTTGGCATGGTGTCCACCAGAGTCAACATTCTAGATAAATGTCTGACAGATAACTGTTAATTCCTTCATTTAAAGGCACTTTGCTAGACCCCGGAAGTAAAATTACAGCTAACACACTTGCCCTCAAATGCTTCACCGTGGTGGTAGGTCCAGGACAATCAGCAGGCCTTCATAATGCACCAGTTAGCATCTGCAGAAGGGTGAGCTCCTACCAGGCAGCACCTAGGAGAAGCGCCCCACTCAGCCCACAGTCAGAGCTGGCTACACAAAAGGTGTTATTTAGGTGAGTCCCGAGTGAGCCATAACCCACTGGGAGCAGATGCGGGCAAGCAGCAGAAAAGCCACAATGGGTGTAGACTGTTCTGAGAAAATGAAATAGAGCTGGTGCGAAGGAGATGGGCAGGACAGGAAATTAGGCTAACGAAGTTAAGAGCTTTAATGTCTTCCTAAATGCTTTGGAGTTATATTTATCATAAGAACAACGAGAATTCAGAAACAGTTCTTAGCAGGTAAGTGACAGGCTCTGGAGTCCATTTATAAGGGTGGCTCTGTGCATTTGTATTAGGAGTGGTCAAGTTCAAGGACAGAGACCAGCCGGGAGAATACTGCCATCAGCCACGAAGGAGATGATGCAGTTCAAAGTAACAGCACAGGGCAGGAGATATTGAGGGGACTGAGTCCAAAGAGAAAAAAGCAATGACTTTATTCTGCCAAATTTCAACGTACAAAGCTTAGCAGGTTCAATCTAGTGTCCTGCACACATCAAGCTTTGCAGCCACATTTGTTGGAAAGAATGGTAAAAGCTGTGCTGTGAAACCCTCGACGTCACAAACTGCTGTCATGAAGACCTCAGGGCCCAAACTCGTGTCAGAGAAGCTGTTCCTGTGTGCTGCTCCTCAAGCTGCTTTCAAGCTCTGCTCCTTGACTGTTCAAATGCAGAATTCCCCTTCTTCCTCAAGCCACCGAGGACCCCTTGGCCCACAGCGCTGCTCTTGACAGCAAGGTCCCTGCTTTGCTCTTTTCCCTGACAACCACTTTTCTCACAGCCGCATCTTTCTAAAATCTCAATCATTACAAGGCACTTCCCTGCTCACACCCTCTAGCAGCTTCTTGTTTCCCTTAGGATAAAAACTGAGCACTATAAAATCTTCCCTGTTTTTACCGCAGCCCCCACTCCCCCAAGGTTCTATCGCAGTGCTCCTCGGCCCCCACCTCCCCCAGAGGCATCTGGCAAAGTCTGCAGGCATTTTAGGGCATTACGATGTGGGGAAGGAGGAGCAGTATGCATGTACAGGACAGTCACCACCAACAAAGAATTACTCACACCATCAAGAACGCCACTTTTGAGAAATTGTGTTCTGTGTCATCTGAGTCTACCAGCTTTGACTTTATCTTGAATCACTAATTCCCTGTCCTGCAGTCACACCGCCTGCTGTTCCCTCTGCAACATGCCAAGCTCCTTTCTGCTCTGGGGTCTTTGCATTTGTTCAGATCTTTGCATGGGAAACTATTATTTACTGAACATTTATGGAACACCTATTATGTGCCAAGCCCTGTGCTAAATAAAGCAATAAATATGAAAGAAAATCTGTCATTCAGAGACTGCAGATTAATAGTTGAAGTCAGATATGAAAACGAATGATTTAATGTATATGCAAGAGACGAGGCACAAAGGAAACCTGATCAATTCTAACTTCAACAGTAGATTGAGGGGTAAACGGAAAATCCAGTGAGTTCCTTTAAGGAAAAACAATTACCTTCAACATTCAACATGTGTTCTGTACATAGCAAGCACTCAATAAATGCTCAAAAGGTTAAAGAAGTCCTTCAAAGTCTACCAAAGTCCCTGTCTTCATAAATATAAACCAAAGGGTGTTCTATTTTCTGAAACAAGATTATTTTAAGTACAAGGATACTGAGTGAAACATTATTTCCCTTTGAAATTGTATATGCTTTGCTAATACAGAACAAAAAATAATTTAGGAATGAGTCCGTAGAAATCAAAATCTACAGAAGAAAAAGGCTAGCCTAGCAGCCAGCGTTCACATTTGGTACAAAGACGATAACAAAGGAAGGGTCAGGAGCAGTAACCATCCCTGAAGAGACACAGAAAAAAAATCGCGTGTGCTGGAGCCCACCAGAACCAGGCGACATGCTGGTTATTAGGACACAAATGTGTATGTGTGTATGTGTGTATGTGTATGAACAGTGTCTAGATAGTACCTCCTACCAAGGGACTCACGATCAGAGCAGGGGACCCAAACTTACACAAAAATTAGAATGCACTCCACACAGAGGTGCTCACAGGTATGGAAATGACATGAACTAGCACGAACCACAAAGAAGACAGTGTGACAGGGCTCTGACCAACTAAGCAATCACTGTGAGTCCGGGACAGGATTGCCTGTTTCTCAGTCATCGCCCACCTCACAGAGTGTGAGAACCCTGTAGCCAAAGATAATGAAATCCTCCAGCTGTGTGCAATAATTGAGTCTACCATACACCAATGTGGTAAGCCTCCTCAGGAGGAGCTGAAAAGAAAAATAAATTGTGGGCCTCAACTTGGAAACATTTTGGTTCAGCAATGGAGATAAGGTAATTACACCAAGTAAATGCTGGGAAGATATCATGTGACCAGTGCCACAAAATAACACAAGTGTGCTAAGAAAAACAAACAAAAAGCAAGAGAAATACAAATTATTTTAGGAGCAAAGGAAGGTGACATTAAGAGGTTTTGTATTTCGAAGATCTGAAAAGATAGAGAATACTGTGGCGAACAGCGATCAAGGAAGAGCGGGGAGAAGAGTTTTCTAGCCAGTGTACCGAACAGAAGAAAGCATCGGATCTCAGGAGGAACTGACGGATCATCTGACAGAGAGAGCACTGACTAGTACTGGTGAGAATCACTTTAAATTTAAGCTGAGGTCATGTCACAAGGTGCCTTAAGTCACAGGCTAAGGCAGACAGATGTTCTTCCAGGGGCAGAAGCTTGAAGACCAAGGTGTCATGGATTAGATACGTAGGACTAACATGTAAGTACAGCATTTAAAAAAAATTAATGCTTTTGGAATGAATCCAGGGAAGATGGTTGCTAATTCAAGACTAAACCATTAGAAAAATCTAGGCATGAAATGAAAGGACTGGCTCTTGGGTTATGATACAGGAATAGAGAAGACAAGGGCCAGGCAAGATTTGGAAGTTATGAACAAAAACCCACACATTCGAATGAAGAGTATAATCATAAAAATATCAGAGAAAATTGGTAGCCATAACCACCTAATAGCTATTCTAGATTGCTGTCTTAAGTGACGCTCCCTCCCACACCCTATCTGGGACACTCCCGGGCATCTTTGTGAGGGGTTCTCCAGCGTTGCCCTGCTCCACTCTGCACTGACTCTAGGGAGACCTGGGCGGAGTCGGGACGTTGCCAAGTGTGATCTGCTTCTGAGAGCACCAGGGACAATGCACGACACGAGCAACCAAAATGACGGCCCAAAACAGCCCAGGGCCCTGGCGTCCCTGTGTTGACACGGGGCTGCTCGGCAGAGCAGAAGGTGGATCCCAGAGCAGCCGGTGCAGAGCCGAACCAAAGCCACCAATGCCACGCCGCTTCTGAGGGCACCGCGCACCCTCTCACTGCACCAGGGTTCTCCTTCCAACCCACTGCATGGCAGTTGAGGATCTCTGCAATTTTATACAGAATCTCCAATTTCCATATTCCACAGCTCTTGCTTCCTAGAAGAATGTGCACAGAAGTTTTCAGAGTGAAAATCCTTTGATTTTCATGAAAGGTCCACCAGTATTCTCAGATGTGTGACAAAAGACCAGCACTTGCTCTGCAAGTATCATTATGCAAAAGAACAATTTCAGACAAGCAATTCCAAAAGTGATGAAAACTGACATTACACATTCAGCTCTTATTCTGAGAGGCAAATACACTTCAACTCTCTAATGCTTTACATGAGGAACAGGAAATAAAATTTTTTTATATTTTATCAATCCTAAATTTGCTCAATTCTAAATTTAGAATTTTATCAATAAGAAACAATAAGAAAAAAGTCTAAGTGTTTACCTTCAAAGACATATAACAAATCTGGTCAGCCACAGATTAAAATTAGGAACTTGTTTTCAATTTTTTTCAGAAGAAAGATGTATTCGTCAACTTCTGCTTCCCTTTCAACACAAAACATTTAAAAATGCTCAATAAAACACAGAAAATATCTTTAAAACCAAGGCTTATATGTAGGAAGGTAAGAGAAACAAATTAGGGACAAAAACAATGGTAACAAGAAAGAAAAATTCTACAGGGCCAACCCCAGAGCTTGGAGCATCTCTGAGAGAGCGTGCCCATCTTCGGGGTCTTTAGGCCTGAATCAGAATGACTGTCTGAACTCTGGGGACAGGAAGCCCTCCTGGGGGTACAGGAGAAAGGACAGAGATGGGGACACCATCCAGAACAAAACTAGGATACTCCAAGCCCAGCATACTGAGTTGGTCAATTAGAAAAAAATATTCTACCGTGAAAGCCAGTGAGAATCTATGCCTCCCTTAGCCTTGCCACTGAGTATAATGCCAAAAGAAAAGGAAAAACCCCAAGGACATTTCCAACTATACATCTGCAAGTAGGTTTGGGGCTGGAATTCACATTACTTCTGTGGCCTGGAAAATTTCAAGCCAAAATTGTAGTTTTCAGTGGTCACAGCCTTGGTCCTGGCCTCCACCCCCCACCCACATACACACACAGCTTCCAAATCCAATAACCCTTTAAATGTGGCAGACTATTTTCCAGAGTATCTCCTATCTCGGTGCTTTCCATTGCTCACACTCTGCCCAGAAGGCAGACCCCTCTCCCAGTCCCTGAAAGGAGGCTGCCAGCCGCCGGCCAGCTGCCTGTGGAGAGGAAAGGAGCAGAGCCGCTCCAGCCGCAGGTGTAAAGGCTGATCCACCCAGCACCTTCCTGTGCACACTTAGGAGTCAGCCGCCATGCAGTGCAAGCAGATAACCCAGTCAGCATGCAGGACGAGGTGCCTGACGGATGGGCACACTCTCCTATCTATCTCACATATGTGCGTATTTTACATGCATACATATGTGGGTGTATCTGCATGGAGACACGAAGCAAGGCAAAGGGAAGGCACAGATGACTTGAGGAAGATGGGCATGCTGAAGGTGTGAGCCGCCACTCCTGCTCGCTCCCGACTGCGGCTGCAGCGAGCCTCCAGGTTAACCATCACATAGTTCTTCTTGGATGAGAAACCCGAAGCATAGATAATTTTAAGAGAAAAATAAGAGCTAGGCAATAGGAAACAGGGGTGTAGATGACAGCAGCTTTTTGTTGTTATTGTGTGAAGACGTGAAATTGTCAGGTCACTTACACACATCAAAAGATATGCAGAACAGCAAGCAACCCCGTTGTCCTCAACAAACAACTTCCAAAGAAAAACAAAGAAGCAAAGAAATGATGGAGGGAAAAGTATACAGATTAGAAGTTTATGAAGAACTTACAATAATACTGCATGAACATTATTTGGATCCTCATTTAAACAAATAAGTTGTATATTAAAGTTTGTTATATTTATGGCACTCTTAGAAATTTAATGTTGACCATATATTTGATGCTATTAGGGAATTCTATAAACTTTTTTTAGACTTAAGATGATAGCATGGTTGTGTTTTTGAAAAGGATCTTACCTGTAGAAATCCAAGCCCTCTATTAATTATAGGTAATGCAGCACGCTGTCTAGACATCCTCCAAAGAATTATAGGGAGGGAATGAGGAGATGGAGGCTCAGTGGCCCCATACTGACCATGACAGAAGAGTTACCGACCTGGGTTGATAAATATCCTGGGTCATTCTACTATCGTGTCTACTTACACCTGTGTTTCTCGCTTTTCAAAATAACAGAATATATTATTAGGAATAAATAAAAATAGTTCTCAGATCGATAGGACTTTCTTATACCTTCCAAAAGCAAATACAATCTTCTCTGGAAGATCATGAATTAGAGATGTACATGTTTAATAGACTTTGATAACAGGCCTGGCATACTAGCTCTCCATTTAAAAAATACACAAACGGAACGCAGGAAGATCTGAAAAAATTACCCAAAACATATCAGAGAGAACACAAAGGATAGAAATGCTTTTTAAAAATAGGCTAACAGACAAGGAGCACAAGATGGGAATGTGTACTAAATTTCTACTTGGAATTCCAGAAGGATATATTAGAATTTGAATAGATCAAAGACTTACGACATTCTATAACTGATAAGAGATACTAATACTTCCATTCAAGCCAAAAAAATCCAATATATGAAATCTGTGCCTATACCAATTAAAGTCAAACTCCAAAACAAACACAAAGAATCGTAAAAATGCCAAAAAGAAAAGATATTAAAGATGAGAATTACACAAACAGTTCACTTTTATGGAAATCAGAAATAATGGAAAGTACCTTTTAAGTGCTGAAAGAAAATATCTTTTGACCTGAAATTATGTATCCAGAGAAAGGACTTTTCAAGAATGAGGACAAGATAAAAACACAAGCAAACAAAAACGAGTGAGTTGATCGCCAAAGACCATACAAATGAGCAACTTTTAAAATCCTGGTAAATAAATACTATGTATCGGAAATAGTTGAGCTAAAAGAGAATATTCCAAATAAGAATGTTTGAAACACAAGAAAAAAAATTAGCAAAGGAAATAGTAAAATGGTAAGTAACTTTTAAAACACTAACCATGAGACAAGTTCTCCCTGAATTGCCAATGTGCCCAGGCTGGACTCAAACTTGGAATCCTCCTGCCTCAGCCTCCCAGATGTGTGCTGTTCAGTGAAAGTCCCTTTCATTAACTTCCCACATTAAGTGAGATTATATATAACTCATTTTCATGACTCCACGAACTGTCCTCAGGACAGATACACCCTTCCTCCATGACTTCCACTCTTCATGATCTTTCACCTCACCACACCCTGTCCCATCCTCCAACAATACCAACAGCGATGCAGACAAGATGCACCCTGTGCTCCAACGTCCCAAAGATCTGATGAATGTCATCCTAAAACTTTCAAAATCTAAACATCTCTTCTTTGAGCAAAACTCCTGATACTGTTCTTTTCCCAGGCCTACTGAGGAGTTTCCACCTTTCTCACCAGGACTGATGGTTCTAACTGGACAGTTACCTGGCTCCTCCTCATCTCTCTCAGTCCCTTACCCAACGGGCTTCTGGAGTCAAAAAATTCTTACGTTTCCGGGATTTTTTCTTCTGCTAAACCTCTGCTGAAGCCCCCTCTGAGTAATTTCCTCTCCTGCTTCTGAGTGACTGATTCTAATGCATTTTCACAGTTCCTTTATACAGTGGCTATGAAAAGTTCATGCATTACTGTATAATACAAACACGGCCTGACTCACAGTTGGTGTCCATGCACTTACAGCTCTTCTTAGTGTTACTATTCATCTTTCACTTCCCCAAGTGGTATATTTAAATGCTTTGTTACCTAAAATATCACTTAGAGTTGGAGAAACATTATATAAGGTGAGAACATTTTAGACGGCCCTCTTGGAAGATAGCCCAGACCACTAAAGCATTTTCTTTAAACTCATACCTAATTTTAAAAAACCTAAAATGTACAAAATAAAGCATTTTTACCTACTGTGTGGACGGTACCAGCCTAAGATAAATATTTGCGGACAAAAAATATATATGCTTATAATAGTGAACCACCTGCATATGCGTCCAGAATAAATCTTCAATTTCCTGATACACAGACATTACAAGTGTTCCAGGAGACAGAAATGCTAATTACCCTGATTTGATCATCACACAATGAAAATTATCACACTGAAACCCATAAACACATACAATATCTTCAGTGATGCTGGAGATTAAACCCAGCACTGCTACAAGTCAGCCAAGCTCTCCACCACTCAGCAACATCCCCACTGCCTAACAATTTTTTGAACAAACGAAAAGAATAAACTTGAATTGACTTAACATACAGCAGGCATTTCGTATATCTCACTGAAGTCTTTCATTGGCATTTTCTTCATTAAAGAAAATTACCACATTAAAATTAGAAGTATAGTGACTACAGTTAAGTACTCAACTATAGTCACTCTTTGACAGTGATGGAAACACAACTTGACACATTCGATAGGTGTAAATATGTGTTCTCCCTAAAATATTAGATTGAGGACCTGTGTCAACTCAAGGTGATCATTAACTCTGCCGAGTCTTAGGGAACACGAGGCACAGCCTAACTCCCAATACAACTCTCTTGGTTCTGAATCAATGTTATCAAGTACCAAATAATGATAACCATTATTACAGACACTTACCTTTAGCTTATGTTCTTTCCTATTTACAATTACAGCAGTGATTTGCTGGTCCATGAAAATCAGAATAGTAACCAACAGGGCAGGGATAGCAGCAGCCAGGTACACCCACCAGGGATTTCCTCCAAATGGGGGGATAAACCAGCCTCGATGTGGACTTGTTGGCTTAAAGCACAGAGAAAACACTTTTCAGAACAAAATCAAGTTAATGCATGCTACTTGGTAAAAAAAAAAAATCAATGAAGGATATAAACTTCTATTTGCAGGAGAGACAACATATTAGAAAATAGAAACAGTTACAGGCTGGAGAAAGATTATTCACCAAAAATCTTCCCAAAGGATGTTATCTTTGAGGTAATGTTCAAAGGAAGGAGAGAAAAAACTATGGGATACTGAAATAGCCATTTTATATACTTGGGATGATTTAAGATAAAGAGTCAGGATGAAAGAAAGTGACTTAAACTTAAGGGGTGTCTAGAAGCAAACCCCAAGTATAATATTCAATAAAAGCAAAAATTATAAAACTCATCATGAATTCAGTTTCTGAGTTTTAGTAATTATATTAAAGCTGTTTACATTACTATCAAATTATGATAGCTTCATAATATATAAAGAACTATAAATATTTTTATAATAACTAATTTAAACATTTTTAACGTTTACTTTAGGTACGAAAAATTATCCAGAACTGATTAAATCCTCAGAAATATCATAAAACTTTCAGGTCATCCTTCCAGTTTTCAGTTCACTTCCTGTCAGTAGATCATATATATCTATTACAGAAAAAACATCCTATACATTTCCTTATTTTAAACAACACAAATAAAGAAATTATAATAGGATTCTATCTTCAGATTATTTTCTCCAGATCTTCTATGGAGAAAAATATTTTCTGACAATATTTCCACAGCCTGTCTCATTGCTCATAACTCCATCACTGAATCTATCCACCTTTTATCACCTTTACTGTTTGCTGGGTTTATAGGGGAAGGAACTCTGTCTTGTTCATTCATGCATTTCGAGTCCCCCGTACATAGCAAATGTTTCCTTGCTGAAAGGAAACATTTCATAAATGCTGACTTCAATGAATTCATGACTGAGAACTTGCTGATAAATACGTGATGGCAGAGACAATGCCAAAGCTATTACGTGCTGTGATATGCAGATATTCCACAGCACATATGTATACACATATTCCTCCCCACCGAGTAGTTACTGCCCTAAAGCTGCAGTCTCGGTATTTCGCAGCATGTGTATGACCTTGATTGAGGAGAGAGTAAGAATTGTTCTACAAAACACGTGAAAGACTTGTAATGGAAAAGTGATCGTTTCAAGATGAGTGAAGTAGAGATTTTATCCATTACACCTGCATATACAAATAGATTCATAAAATAAATAATTCTTATACCTTCTTTGTAACAGAATCTACCTTGTATGTGAACGTGTCCGGCAGGCAGTTGGGTCGTGTGCAAAGAACAGTGAATTAGGAGTCTAGAGACTAAGGTTGGAACTTTAAGCTCTGACACCACTAATTCAGTACTCGTGGGCATTTTACCTAGTTTTTATGTGCCTCAGTCACAACTTTATGAAATAAGAATGATGTTAGTTATGTTGTATTCTTCCTAGAATAAACATGTGGATCAAGGTGATAAGGTATATGAAATTGATAAGGTATACTTCAAATATTGAAAAACATTCAAGACTATAAGGAAGAGCCTGTAATGTTATTTTAAAATAAAAATCAATGTAATATGAACCTTGCATTTGGTCCTAGCCTTTGCACTTAGTGAAGGAATTAGACTAAATGTATGTACGAACCTAACGAGGGAATGCTCTTGTAAAAAAAGAGATAGTTGTATAAACTAACTGAGAGAGACACACACTAAACTAGACTAGAAGAAAGGAAAGAAAGCCAAGAGTTCAAGGGACAACCGACAGATAAAGGTACACTCACCTTGAACTCGCTTGGCACAATAAGCTTTGGAGTGTCCACACCCACCAGGGCGTCTATCACACAAAATATGAGAATGGACAAAATAATGGCAAAGTCACTGATCAGTTTTCTTGCCTGGAAAGAAAAAAGGGGGGAACCATTTATCACCAGAGACACATACCTGCCTGTGTTTCAGCTGAGCCAAGAACTCTGTATTTGCAAACAATTTACAGTAACAGTTTCATCAACAAATCGACGAAGGTGTCACACCACAAATAGATTTTAACCAAGCGCTTTCGTATTACTTTATTCCCTGGCCAGAAGTCATGCGGTCTCGTAGAACATGATGGTGCATGCGTGTGTGCACATGTCCGTGTGTGCGTGTGCAAGGGAGAGCAATCAAGCAGAATATACACCTGACATAGTGTACAAGCGACTGTGCTGTTCCCATCACAAAGACACATGGACCAGAATGAAACCTGTGTGCTCACTGCACAAAGAACCAAATTTGGTTTATCTGTCTATTTAAAAAATAAACAACATAGTATCCTATGAAGTAACCCGAAAACACTACGAATGTACCAGTTCCGGTCCCTTAAGCAAGGCGAACACCAACATCAAAAGTGACATCAAATGATGGAAGACAGAAATATAAGAGCTGTACTATCTCTGTACGAAAAAGTTTTTTTCTTTACTCCAAGCTAGTGCTTAAAGTCTCCTGCATATGGGGCTTCTCTGCCTACCCCGTAAGTGTAATCACTGTTACTGAGTCATCCGCTAAATTTCTAAGCACCTGCTCTGGGCTTTTACGCTGCGTCCTCTCCCATGAAGCAGGGCGGGTCACTCGGGAGCGCAGGACCACTGGGCTGCTTGCAGGCTGCTGTGTGGTCTCCAGCGGCTCTGCTGAGGCCTGAGCACGTTACCAGGGCACAGACGCCGGAGGTCCACCAGGAGGGCACCAAGGACAGTGTACGGTTTGATCATTAAACAAGAATTTACTCAGTTCTTAGTATCTTCCCTGGTTCTAAGGACATTACGGTGCACAAAACAGACAAGACTCAAGTCCTCACAAGCTCACAGCCAAGTTACATATAAGTAAAATAAATTCAGGGTTGATTCAGGGGTATGAAGTTATCTCAGGGAGTGGATCTCTTTTCCAATGCTGCCAGATGAAGGAAGAGAGATGGGTGGCAGGCTGAGTGGCTGCAGACTTGTCAGGAAGGAGGGCTTGCGAAAGTGAAGTGAACCCGCTGTCTCCACACATTCAACAGAAACAGCGTGGCATGGAAATCACCCGGCTATGTGGCTACACTAAATAAATCCTCCATTCTGACCACGGGTCAGGAGTCTTGCCTACTAACTAGCAGCAGGAACTAATGTGGTTCTTTTGGCCAGGCGTTCCTTTCCGTTGTGGAGGGTCAGATTCTGTGAGGGTTAGCTTTCTTGAGAAGCACACACTCAGGATCAGAAGGCCAGCTGTGGCACCTTTCAGAAGGTGCAATTAAGTTAAACCTAACTGCATGCAATGATTTCCAGAAGAAATAGATGGCAGAGAGCATTTTGGAGAAGTACAGTTACTATAGTCAGCATACCTGGGTTGGAATTCCAGCACCATTATTTGCAATTTATAAATACATATGCTTTATTAGCCTTAATTACACCTGCAAAAGAGAGTCATCTACACCTTTACTGGTTTGTTATAGGAGTTAAATAATACAAGCCATGAAAGTGCTTAATATAATGCCTGGATAAGTTAACTACTGCTGTTTCTTGTTCTAGAAGACCTGTTGGCTGTGGAGACCCACTGGAATAGCTAAATGATCTACCGTCAGACAGTCTTTGAAATGAACCTCAACTGCGAGAAATAGGCAAAAGCCCAATGATGCAGGATGGCAACTCAGGGTTAATTTTGTTTGGAAGTATCTGGAATTACAGGAGAAAAAAGATGCTTCCTTGGGCCTCAATACTAGAAGAAACTCTCATTTCTTAAATTTAGTACAAGTAATGTTGATACTGGCAGTTCAGGATAACCAGGCAAAAACTGGTCATATGATGCAGCTTTAGGAACATGATAGGATATTTCAGCCATCCTTCTGGTCCAAAAGGTCATAAATTTTAGAGGGCCAGAGTTCATCCCAAAGGCAAAATGAAGTACTTTTTATTTATCACTCTCCCAATCCTCACCCAACAAATCTAACTTGATCAGTCAAATATACTATAAAAGTTATTCAAAGGATGTAGGTATTAAAAACACAGACTTCCTCCTTTTCCTTTTGTTTTTTTTTAATAAACAAAGGGAAACAGGGAAATAGAAGGTAGTAAATGACTCCAATCTGCAATTTCTTGGTATAAATTCCCATAGGATGGATCTCTGGCCGCGCTACAGGGCAGACCTATTTGATGGAAATCACCCTCAAGCACCTGGGAAATACTGCTTCTTCATATGCTAGAGAAGGTGTTTCAGCATCCCATGAGATGAATACCCTGCGAAACCAAGAGGACAAGCTGGACGCCACCCTTGAAGGCCCACACGTGGAGCTTCTGACTTGGCCTATCCATACATTCCATGAGTCAGAGATCAAGGCACGTGATCCAAGTGCCAACAAATAGAAAGTGCCCTCTAAATTGCTTTAAGAAATTATTCAAGGTATGATAATGTCTACAGAGAAATCTTTTTTATACCAACATACAAACTGTATTTTGATTTACATGTCAGTTATACAAATGTACACATTTGTCAAAACTTACTGAATTATATACTTACAACCTGTGTAAATTATGCCTCCATTTATAATATACCCCAAGTCTCCCCACCAAATCCCAGAACTTCCAAATCCAAATAATTGTTGCCTTTCCAACTATTCTCTTTGAGAAGTTATTCATTCACTTTAGTGTCATCGTTATGGTTCCAAATAACTAAAATTCCTTTTATAATTTTATTATTGAGCAAAGACAGAGTGGCAAATTAACCATCAGACATATGTCTGAAGGCTCTATGATTTTATATTCTTTAAAATTTCTGGTTATTTTCTTCTTTCAAAATTAATATATGTCCATTTCAGAACATTTAGGGAAAAAAGTTGGAAAAAAAGTGCTTCCTAACTTCAATACCTAGGAAAAAACTTCAACATTTACAAATATATCCGTCTTCCGTGTATATACCTGTTCAAAGACAGTGTTTACTAAGTTTTTCACTTATAGTTATATATCTCCTTTTTCATTTGTTTCTATCTCACTTGGTATTTTCTGTAATAGTGAGCATTAATGACTGCTCACTATTACATTCAACAGATATCTCAAAACCTATTTTTATAACACAGTACTGTTTATAGTGCTTTTAATTTTTCACTATGATAAATAATACCATTAAGAAATCTCTGCACATTTCTAAAACTGTTCCCTTATAATAAATTCCCATCAGCAGAATTATTATGTCAAAGAATATATAAAAATTTAAGGCTTCAGGTACAGATGCTAAATTACCTTCTAGAATGGTCTATCAATTTACCAGTTTTCACTCTACTCAACGACATACAAATGACTGGATATTGTTATATGCTAAATCCATATATGAATTTCCCTTAAAGGGAAAGCAACTTGCTGCCACCAAGGATATTCAAAGAATACAAAATTGTCAAATCACCTAAAACTGTAATTTCTGTAACTTAATGAAGCAACTAAGTTTCTTGCTCCATTCTGAAATCTCATATTTAACATAGATTCTATGTAACTAGATCACCCTCTAAAGATGACATCAATATGCATTCTCAAAAGCGCCCCCTTAAACTTCATACACCAAATGCTATATGGATAGAGAATAAACACAGAACTACGAAGGGACATAGAATGGACACCTACAGCACGATATATGTATGGTAAGAGTCCAACCAACCAGTGTAATATTTCAAAAGCAACTGACCAGAATATACCAGTTGTTATACTCTGATCCAAGAATACTTCGTCATTCTGAGAACATTCAGAAATCAGAATTTGGATCCGGCAGATCTGCTTTTCACTGTAATCACTGCCACTCTGTCTTCTTTGTTGCATCCTTTTCCACCACTGCAAACTTTTAAGGCTAAAGTGCTCCAGGCTTCAGCCTGCTCCCTTCTCGCCTCTATTTTGCCGTAAGTGATGTCGCTTGGTCTTGTATTTTAAACTCCCACTTACAAGCGGAAGAATAAGAATTTTATATCTCCAGACAAGACCATTCTTCTGAATTTCAGAGTCACCTATCTAACTCCCGACACCTCCCTTAGATGTTTTAAGGACATTTCAAATTACGTCCAAAATTAGGTGCTTGTTCTCCCCTGGCTCCCCTTCCCCAGCTCAGCCTTAACCCTGCTTTTCAGTAGTTTGCTCCATCTTAATTACTGACAGCTTAATTTTCCTGACTGTTCAAGCAAAAACTCTGAAGCCCACTGAACTCCTTTCTCTCATATTCTACATGTAAAAGCTTGCAAATTACCTTAAAAATAAATCTGGCATCACACCACTTCTCACCGCCTCCCTTGCTATTATTACCCGTTTATTTTTTACGGTTTATTGCATTAGCTTTCCATAATGGTTAAATGGTCACCACCCACCCCCTCTTCAGTACTCTGTCAGCATAGCACTAAAGTAATCACGCTAAAATTTAGGCCAGAGCAGGAGGTGGAAAAGTATCATAGGCCCCTGAAGATATCCACATCTTAGTTCATTACATCTTAGTTCGTAACATTACATGGTGAGAGAATTCAGTTAAAGACAGAATTAAGGTTGCTACACAGCTGATCTCGAAACCGGGGAGATTATCCTGGGCTACCTGAGTGGGCCCACTGTAATCACAAGGGTCACATAAAGGAAAGAGGCGCTAAGGTGCTCAGCATCAGAGGGATGAGGTGGGAGAAAAGCCTGACCGAATCTCTGTCTTCCACCGTGAAGGAAGGGGCCATGCACTAAGGAACGCAGGTGACTCAGAGAAGCTAGACACTTCCAGGTCTCAGCCCTGCCGCACCTTGCTTTTAACCCAGTGAGATCGGTTTCAGACATCTTACCTCCATATCTCAGTTTTGATATTCAGTTACAACCTCTTAGATCTAAATTTTTGTTGTTTTAAGTCACCATGTTTGTATCAATTAGATAAAACAGCCATAAGAAACGAGTAACTAACATAAATTGATACATATGCACACACGATATATATTATGTATATTTTTGGTACAATTCCTAGGTAATAGTAGTTTTGCTAGGTATGGCACTATTATGATATAGGTACACAAGCAGCTAAAAAGACAAATCTAATATGTGTCAGGATAATAGTTCTTAAAATTTATGGGGGAAAAACTACTCTTTTAATAATGTTGCTTAAACTCATTAAAAATCACAGCCAGGGTGACAGATTCTGTACAACATACCACTTCTATTTCCCCTTCCTTCCTCTTTCACTGTGAAATACAGTTTAGTTACAGAAGTCACTCCTGGAGAGTGTCTATTAAGACATCCATTTCTACGGCACTGGTCTAGTTTAAGCATCATAGTCAAGGAAATCGATTTTTCTCGGGCCCCTTTTATACTTGACTCTAAATCCTCCAATTAGAGAAGACAGGTAGGGTGCTACTTCAGCAGGCTATTCAGGTTTCACTCTGTACTAAAATTAAACTTTAATTTGAATTAGGCAAAACCAGTAGAGTAGAAGATAAAGTGCCCTAAAGGTGTCAAGCGCTGAATACAGACAGCCCACTCGACACACTCACTCTGAGGTTTGTGCAGCAGCCGAGTCTGGTTTTAAGGAGGAAAAAGTTGCTTTCTTTGGGCCCTTCTCACGTTTCCTGACGCATGTGGAAAAAGAAAAGTATATGACTGCCCTTCATTGCTTGTCTGTGTCCCTTTCATTTGACCAAAGTTGATCTCTTTCTAAAAGATACTTTTATGTAGAAAATATATTAATAAAGGAATCAAGTAAGAAACTCATAGTTCCTAATTCTGTACTAGTGATTACTGGCAGTGAAAATCTGTTCCACACAGTTTAGTGCCCAATCCTGTGGATTCAGATGCCTCGTGTTTAGTTTGGACAAACATTATCACTTGGATTGTCCATCCATATTAAATGCTAAGTCTCTCCAGGCTAAATTTCAATATCCTAGGAATATAAATTATCCCAATCTAAGAGAGCAAAAATTACGATAATTTGTAGACATCAAGGGCTTACCATTTTAAAGTTTTTTTTTTTTACTGGTATGTGGATATGTTACAACATACAATAATTCCTACCTCAATTTATGAAACAGGAAAAGAGAAGTATGTGTCAATTGAGATTGCAATGCCCCTTTTTCTATCAGACTGTTTCTTAGCTCTTTTATTTTGCTTACTATTTTTTAACTAGAAACATGAAGAGAAGAAAATATTTCTATCCTCTGCAGAATTGATTAGACAATATCTCAATTAATGTAATAAGAAGCAACCAGCTTAAATATTTAAAGGACCAAAGCAAAGAAGAAATTAAGTGAATGGGAAAGACAATTCAAATAAATAAACACTGTTCTCTTATTCTTGGATAAAAACAACCTAATAAATCATATTCTTTATGAAGGATGATCCTGTATTAATTATTGAGAGAGTCATAATCATAGAGACACCAACAGCGAGAAGCTAGTTAATTTACAGGGGAAAAATAAATTTGGTTCCTCAGGCACCCCAGAGGACATTTGGTTTCCACTTTGCAAAGTCCACAGCTGTTCCTAAATCACCTAGGGGACTGGGCCACGCGCCTGCTGCGCGTGCTCAATGGATGGAGCTGTTACAGAGACAAGGACAGCAGCGGGCACCCTGCGGGCTCCCAAGAAATATTAGTTCAGGATGTCAATTCCTCTAATGATCATGGTGCTTGGAAAATGCTAAACAAAAGTGTAAAAATGCATTTATTCCAGATGAAGGAAAAGTACACCAGACATATAAGTGGCTTTTAGAATCACAAAGAGGCACAAAATGCCCTGATAATTTTGAAATTTGATCCTCTTATACCCAAAGCTATAAAGCTCTGTAAAAGAAAGAAGCATCAACATTACTCAAAACAATAGTCTTAAATCACTGTACTTTGACTCAATAATCTCTGCTTTATTCAGAATTCAGTAAAAGTCAAATCTGGTTAGCTTCTAGGATTCTAAGGTCATAAAGCTCCAAATTAGGGAGATTTGGGAAAGGAAGACAGTGGACTGGACAATTGATCTGGGTGGGGCTGTGGGTATGCCGGAAGTCTGCCAGGATAAGATCAGGCCCAGACCCAGTGAAGGGCTCTGGTGGGGAAGCTGAGGCTTTGGCAGTCGCTAACAGACCTCTTCTCCCATCCTGCCTCCAAACAGGACAGTGGACAAGGAACCCAATGAGTGTGTACCAGGAGAAACGATCAAGTCACATGGGAAATTCTGTGGCCTCATCTGGTCACACTCTTAAACTCCACAGAAAATCTGGAGCTCACCTAAAGAAGAGTAAGCAGGGAGTGCGGGCCTACAACACACAGCGTGAGGAGGGACATGCCTCAAAACACTGAGGGGGACTCCGTCTTTAACAGGTGAAGTCTGCCACAGGAAAGAGAAACTAAACTTGTCCTGTGTAGCTCTGGAAGATGGACCCCAATGACAAAGGCAGAAAGGTGGATTTGTGCTTCTACAAGAACATCTGTGGGACTCCAGCTCCTGTTCTCAGAAGCATTCAAGAAGCATGAAGATGGGTGTTGGACAGAAATTCTGAGGCAACATTAGATTAGCTTGTGGTTAAAGACCCAACAATAAAATTCACTGATTAAAATCCAATTATCAAAATACTTCAACTCTGTCATAGGCTCTTCTTGGATGTAACTAAAAAGAAATTAAAATAATGGATTTTAGTGCCTAAAAAGGAAGATGGTTTTATAATTTATATTATGATGCATACATAAAAGCTAAAAATTAGCAAGTTGTTATGGCTTATGTCTAGATGTCTCCCCAGAGTCTCATGTCCTCATAGATAGAGTTTCAGGCAGGTGATTGGATCATGGGAGTGTGATACCTAGGAGTGGATTAGTGCACTGATGAGTTTACAGCTAAATGTGATGTGGAAGATGAAGTCTGTTGGGTGGGAGGAGGTGGTCACGGGGGCATGAGGAAGGAAGGGTCCCTCCTCCTCCTTTGATCTCTCTCTCCTTCCTGTCAGCCCTGCTGTGAACTGTTTCTACTCTGTGAGGCCCCTCTGCCACATTGCCTTGTCTGGGAGCCAGCTAACTATGTACTGAAACTTCTACAAACTGTGATCCAAAATAAATCTTTGCTCTTTTAAATTGCATCAGGTATTTTGTCTCAGCAACAAGATAGTAACTAAGACACAAGTCATCTGTATAAATCAGATGACGTGGAAATATGATGGGAGGCCCATGGGATAAAAGGCCATTCTGTACTAGTGAGCAGATGTCAACGTAGTTAACTTCTTTAAGATACACAAGTAAGCTAGAAATGCTGTGGACCAAGAGGGCACCATGAGAAAATTATTTCTAACCACAGATTGCCTACACACCACCATTAGAAGCCTCTCACAATGTTCTGGCCAATCACTGTTCCCAATCTTATTTTTATTTGGGATGACTTCAGATTAACTGTGATTTTTCACCATATACCTATAATAACTGAAATATCTGTGATCATTCAAAGTTTTACAGACTAAATTATAACTACATATCTCTTTGCTATTCTTTATAATTAAAATCAAATTTGACTTTTTAAACACCTTCCTTGGTTCAGTATACTACAAGAATTTGAAAATTGGATTCTTTCCAGTGACAGCAAAGTCATTTCTTAAATGAAGTTTCAACAGCATGATGTGGTCTGGTATTTCAGACCAAATGTCTCACACATCACCAAAGTAGAATGGGATATAGAATGCATGCCCAGTATTTCTCATTTGCTTTTAATATAATATTTGTTTTAGTCTGACAACTTTACCATTTAACAAGAAAGTTTCTGACAGAAAAAGAAAACCGAAGGTGAATGTCACCTGATTCTTATGAAGGAATGTTTATGAACTAAACATATCAACTTTAATAAAATGGTCCCAGGCCAAAATGTCAAACAAGAATAGAGGTTCTACAATTATAACCAGTCGAGGAGTTCTAAGTTTTTTCTGAGTTTTACGTGGATTAAAAACAAAATGCATCATCTAAATAAAATGCTCATTTTATTTTCATTTAAATTCCTGAAGCTCTACACTTTTTCACTTATAAATCCAGTTCCTTAAAAACCACCATCAACTTAGGTCACAAAAAGGCACTGAGGTATGATTACCCAAAAAACACTGAGCATGCGTGAGGCAGAAGAATCAAAATTAGTCATTCTCCTTTCCAGACACAAAGACCTAATTTATTCAACAAATACATATTAACTGCCTACTATGTGCCGGGCCCATGAATTACTTGTTTTTATGTCAGCCACCTAGTATCATATTAAGCAGATACTAGAAAAGGAACATTTTTTGTTCACTGAATGAATATGATAATTATGAGATTTAGAATAGTAGTTTTTAAGGAAAAGATATTAAAGAACATTCTGCATCATCTAATTATAGAATAGAAGGTGTCAGAACTGCTGATGTTACCTGGAATTTGGTGATTTGGTTTATTTAAGTGAAAATAACAACTGGGATGTATACTTTAAAATAATCTTATAATTAAACCAATTTGTATGAGATTCAAAATGGAAATTTATTCTGGGGATGGGGGCAGGGTAATGAGGAATTGAGCAGTTCCTTAAAGAAAGCATTTTCATGCCTGCCTGTTAGATAACTGACAGTGACCACACGAAGTACCCACAATTGTGCCTCACCCACAGGACTGCACAGCTACCTGATTTCCAGTCGGCTCTCGCTTTATCCTGCACCACGCAAGCAGTGATGACATTAGTGTTCAGTGCTCACGGTTGTTCGTGGATGTAGGGCTCTGGAAGAACATTTCATGTCAATGCTCTAAGCCACCTGCCACAGAAGATCACGGATTGTGCTGTGATGTTCCTATTGGAAGTCTGATGCTAAAAGACTTTGACTAAAGACTTGAGGCTGATGTAACAAGCCCATCACGGGGTGGGATAGCAGACTAACACACCCTCCAGAAGAACGGGGAACACGAAGAAGACAATCAGCGGGGCGCCCACGTTCAGCTGAGTGTCGGGGCTCTGCCCAAGAGCCTGCTGTACCAGCTGAATGCCTGATAGGCTGGCGAAGGTGATCTGATTGATTGTAAGTATTCATACTGATGGACGGATAGTGTTTCCACGAAGACTGAAGGAGACTGAGTCGCTGCCACTGGTCTAGGCAGAGGTAACAAAGGCCAGGATGAGGGAAACACAAGTATAAGTGTAAAGGAAAAGGACCACGGCAGGGTAACCAAAGGGACTGTGACACATTTAATATGAAAAACAAACACCTGGAGGAAGACGCACAGTGGATACGTTCATCTGTAGGGGTGGCCGCCCTTGCATCATGCTCTCTTACTTGGGATGATGTAGTCTGCAATGGGTCCCTTATTTTCTGGCTTCCCGGTGGATCTGGCCAGGGGCAGTAAGAGCAGGCTGTCAGAGGGACAGAGTCAAATCAGGGCACTGGCTGCCCAGCTGGACCAAGTGAGATGGCTCAGTTGCCTTACTCCCTTAAGCCAAGGTCCATAACTTTACTAGGCAGCTCTTCCTCGTATTCTCCCTCCGGGTTCCAGTCACCACTGCCTTTCCGCGTCCTTGGGACCCCAGATAAAACAGCACCACTGCTACTAGCGCTAGGGCACCAGACTCTCTTCTGTGGTTTCCCTAACTTCACCTCTCTAAGCAATCCTTTGTTAAACTCCTCAAATTATCCTAATTTGAGTGTATCATTTGCCTCTTGCTGGGACCTGGACAACAAATATGATTTTAAGATTCTGATCTCGGATTACTGTGAGGATAGTGATGTTATTTTATTAGTGGAGACAAAGACTATGGAGGGATGAGTAACTTCAATCATGGGAAGACTGTAAACCATGCTCTAAATTTGCTGAGTGGTAACTGTGATTTACCCACGGTGAGAGATTGGCAGCAGCTGCAAAAGCAGACCTGGCCTAAAGATGGAGATGATAATTAAGTTCTGGAAATTTGTAAGACATGTCCATTAGAGAAAGCACTAGTGTAATACAGAGAAGTTTTTTCATTTAGAACATCAATCCAGAAGACTCTCTTTAGAAATACAAAAACACTAGAGTTTAAAAGGATGTTAATTACACATAGCTGAGCACTTTCTTCACAGGTGAGATACTTAAAGTCTCCAGTTAGTTATCAAACTGCACACTGAGTGCCCTCTGGTAGCTAAGAGCAGCGCTGGCACTAGACCATCCCATTTCTAGGTTCCCACAGATGGGCTCTTCCCACAAAACACAGCACGTACCTATACTCGACTAGTTCCACTGGTCAGCAAGTGTGAGTCTGCATCCCACTCATGCTGGTTGGCATAAGGAACAAAACCGAAGTGTAATAGTTGTCAGGCACTGTACAGTCTTAACTAACAACTTGAACAAATATATAGAAATGAGAGTGCAAAAGAGAAGTGACTATATGAGCTAACGAGAAGAGGACAATGCAGAACAAGGTGCTGCCCTTCAACATTACCGTTCTGAGTTTTTAGGAGTCATGTGAATTGCTGGTAAAGGGAGGAGCTGAAAATAATTAGCTAGCCTTGCTTATTTTCACAGCAAAAGGTTACAGTATTTAAGCATATGTATTAATTATAAAATATGTAAGAATCTATACGCTTACCTGATCCTACCCACAGAAAACACCCTTGTAAATGACAGTTTAAATTAAAACTCTTCAGCAAGTGGGAGAAGAATGATGTTCTTATTTCTTTATGAATGTGTATGTATTTATGTGTGTATTACATCTTTAGCTGTAAGTGTGAAGTGAGGCTATACCAGGAGACAGCAGACTTAAAGCCTACACACTTATCCTCAGGGATCACACATTCCTTTTCATCTGTTTATGTTATCATTTGGTACAAACAATTCTACACAATTCTCAGCAAGAACCTTAATAGGAATTATAACTCGAATGAATTCATTTTTCTATTTTCACATTCTTGTGGCTTTCTCAGAAACACTTACAATGGCTAAAAATGTACCTGCTTCAGCTGTATAAGGAGAGAAAATTGTTTTAAGTCTGAAGAGCTAGCTTCAATTTGGGACTTATTGCTGTAATTTAAAGGGCAATGTCTACATAGACAGTTGAAATGATCACTGTTTGCCTGGGAGGTAATGTCAGTAAGATGGTGAAATCCCACTGCACATCTGCCCACAGAAACATCTAACTGAACAACTAGCTACTCCCACAAACACCTTCGCAAGAGCTAAGAAAATCAGGTAAGAGACTGTAGGACATGGATGTCGCCCAGAAATAAGAAAAGATGCACTGAAGAGAGTAGAAAGGAAAATTTTACATTCCCCACATCACCCCTTTTCCAACACCAGGCAGAAAATCTGGATAGAGACCCTCTGCTGGGGAGAAGGATGGGGAACTGCGGCCCAGCCTTTGGCTCAGACATGAACACTGGACCTGCTCCCATAGTATCCAGCACCAGGACAGCACCCTGGGCCTCAGACTCTGGGCCGGGACCCACGGATGTCCCCAGTGCCGCTAAGGCACCTGACTTCAGACCGTCCCACGGTGCTACAGTCAACAGAACAGCATGCTAATGGCATAAAATGGAAGGCCAGTGGGGCAGAACGGAGAGCACAGGAATGACCTACGCATTAAAGAGTAATCGATTTTTCCACGAGGGTGCCCAGAACATACAAAGGCAAAGAAAATCCTCTTTAATAAATGGTGTTGGGAAAACTGGACATCAACATGCACAAGAATGAAATTAGACCCTCCTCTCACACTGCCTACAAAATTAGCTTGAAATGGATTAAATACTTAAATGTAAAATCTGAACCTGCAAAACTATTAGATGAAAATGAGAAAAAGCTTCATGCATAGGTCTATGCAGAAATTACTGTTACTTTCAAATAAACAACCTAATATCATACGTCAACACTTGTTTATTGTTCCTTAGACACAACTCCAAAAATACTGGAAACAAAAGCAAAATTAGTGAAAATGAGATTGCAGTAAAGTATTTAAAAGCTCAACCAACAAAGTAATGACATAACTTATGGGTTAGGAAAATATATTTACAAGCCCTACATCTCATAAAAGGTTAACATCTAGGATATATAAGGAATTTGACTCTAATAATTTTAAAAATCCATTTTAAAAATCGGTCAAGTACCTCATAGACAGTTTCCCCAAAAAAGACATACAAATGGCCAACAGGTCTACAAAAAAAAAAAAAAATTCCTTTAATCAGGAATCTGTTTTGTATAAAACTCATTGAAGACTGGGACCACAATTCGGGGGTACAGCACTTGCCTAGCTGCACATGGCCCTGAGTTCAAGCCCCAGCACCACAGCTGAAGAAGTGGCCTGAGTGAGCACATCTCCCACTGTGCGAACTGGGACAGCAGTCTCAAATGGAACAGGCGTTTAGTCTACAGGGTGGACACACTGACCACCTGCTAAGTACAGGTTCTAAGTAAGGCCTCAGCTGTGCATGTGTGCACACACTGTGGGCTAACCAAAGAGTGACCGTGTTGAATTCTCCCTGTGGACCTCCAGCATGGGATGTCCTATTTTAAGTAGAACTTCAGGAGTGTGTGTGTGTGTGTGTGTGTGTGTGTGTGTGTCTGTGTGTGTCTGTGTGTGTGTGGAATTGAACCCAGGATCTGAGCTGCATCACCAGCCCTTTTTTATTTAAGGGCACAGTCTCGCTCAGTTGCTAAACTGCCCAGGCTGGACTTGAACTCCTGATCCTCCAAGGCTTCAGCCTCCAAGAATGTTGGGATTACAGGCATTACTTCTGTGAAATTCTTTTCATCCCTTGGGCCATCCAGTTCTTCTAGATAGTGCATTATCGATCCTTCCTTTTATTTTCAATTTTATAAGAATCACAGAGTACAAAATTTCCTGCATAAAATGAATATATTAAGTTTTATTTCTCAGCAATTAGGAAAAGGATTTATCAAGTGCATCTTGTCTTTCCAAGCTCTTCTTCTCCACAAAAGATGAGAGTACAGATTTCACAAGATGCCAGGTGTATAGAACAGGTCACTGATCTAAATCAGGTGTAATCGAGATTACCTAAGAAATACTGACATCCTAACCACTAAGAACAGAACTATGAAGCACAGGATTAGCTTAGTTTCATTCTCCAAGTATATAAATAAGATGCCATTAACTAAATCTTGGTCTTATCTTGTAGTCTCTCAAAGAACCACAGTTTTGACAAACATATTAACAAGAGACAGAATGTCTGCACAACAATACTACAGCATTCATCATTGTGGATGAAAAGTTTGGCTCAGGTGATAACAGTGTAACAAGAGCGTAAGTACACTCTGACACCCACAATTCAAGCACTGAAGTGCACGGACAGCCGAGAAACAAGAAATCCCAAAATTCCTGACTCATATGAAAAATGTTTTTGCTTATGTACTTAAGCATTATGGATTTAAAAGGTCGTTTTCTTCACTCATGCATTTTTAGATAGAATATATCCCCCTTTTTCCTTTCAGTAATTCAGAATTATGACAATCAAAATTTATGACAGAATTATGCAAACAAATCTTTGGGAGTTTTCAAAGTTGGACTACAATTATGTTAAATATGTATCCATGTGAACAAAAACTAGAATACAATTTTTAAAGTGCACAGATTTATACTGAACCGACGAAGCTGCTTTTCCATTTTGTAGTGTTGTGTTACCGTGGGTACCACGTAAATCCAAGGAAGAATGTTTCGAGGTCAAGCACTTACCGTGGTTGGAAAGTAACGGCTAGTTTTGAATTTTTTCAGAGCCATGGAGGACGTGTAGGTGCCCAAGAAGAGGATACAAGACATGAGCGTGATGTCAGGGACAAAATCGCAGTTGTTCCCCACGAGCTCCCCTCCGTACTTCACACACTCCTTCTTTGACAGGTACGCCCAGTCAAAGGTTGCATTATGGTACTGAAGAAGAGAAGAAAAGCATTACGTTCTTTTAGAGAACACTAGTATATCAAAAGCAGCTCTTTATGCTTGATGGGCTCTGTAGGGATTATACTAAAAGTTTCTGTGAAACAGTCTGAGGCTAACCACTTGAGGGTGAAACTTGAGGAGCCAGAACTGGAACAGCAGTAATGCAGGGGTAGCAATTATGGAAATCACAATGAGAGTGATGCGATGGGTTACCTCACTGGGGCTGCCACCTTACAATCACCCATCTGTTTAGCAGAAACAAACCACAAAGTCCTTCTTTCCCGCCAACTTTCCAGAGAGTAAAGTGAGACACATTAATATCCCAAGTCTCAGAATGCAAGGCTCTCTGAAACGCCTTTAATGTTCAAAAGTAATCACTTTTGTAGCACACAACTTTTTATGCTTCTATCTGATAGCCCTATCCAGCACTTTCACAAATATGCTATTTGTTTTCTAACTGACTAAAGACTAGTGATTGAAGAAAAAAACATTATAAAAATAAGAATGGCCACAGTTTAATTAACTGCCTATCCTAAAACACTCCAAATGAGCATTATGGTGCCCATTACTGGAATGGCTGTCCAAGGTCACTCCACGAAGCTCCCTAAGGTTGTGGGGCTGTGTAAAGAGCATCCACCCTTACTCCACATGGTCTCAAGGATCCAGGTCAGCTTCGTGGACTGCTAGGATGCCAGGGCTGTGCTTTTCCCTAACAGCTCACTCTTCCTATTTTCTGTTTGTAATACACAGAGAAACATTTTTGCTGGCATGGTGTGTGCAGCTGGTGCACCAACCCCAGGGGCTATCAGCTGCTATCAGTACAGTACCGGCGCCTTCTCTGGAGAACTGCCTTTAGCCACAAATGAGCTGCCTTATGTGATGCCCATAACAGCCAGTTACTAACCAACACTAATAGGAGTATAAACTACCCCCTCTGTCTTAAGGTAGGAGCAACCAGATGGCACAATTTAGGCTCCAAATTCCCCAGGGAATCAGTCCCATGCTAACTCAGCCGAGATGAGACCGCATTCCTGTTTAAGTCCTTCCCTGTCCTGATCTGCTTTTCTCTCTTTTTGTTGAGACCACACTCTCAAATAATTACATGCACCTGAAATTACTGTGTCAGACTCTCCATCGAAATCAGCCAATGTACTGAATTACAGGTTAACCAAATGTTAATGGCCTCTAAGCCCACATTACTTTTTCCAGCACAGCAGAGTTTGGGGGAGACCCAGAGGTGATTTCATCAGATTTCTCACTCCCGGTGTTCGACAGCCCTGAAAAGTGAACATCCATCCTCTGCTTGAACATCTTTTGTGATGAGCAGTTTCCTGCTAGCTCATTGTCTTGCTAAACAAAATTTCCCCAAAGGTATTTCTTATTTTGAGTCTTCTTAAGTAATAACACTTTAAATTTCTTTTGCTATACAGAAAGTTTTATATACTATAACAATTTAGCTATTTCCTGGAGAGAGATTTTCAAAATCATACCTGTCTAAATGAATGCCAATGTGACTGGGTAAATGGACTGTCTCAGCTTTTAGAAACATTCTAAATAACTGTAACTTGTATTCTTGGGAATAGGGCTAAGTATATCACGCACTAACAGAAGAGATATTTGAAAACACCACGCAAATAAATGTGGAAAGACAAATTTTTCCTGTCCTTCCTTTCTAGGCAACAATTCTGCCTCACATCAACACAGCACCATCGCTTACCATCCTATGAGCTCTTTGATCTGAGTGACCTGGTCATAAAAAAACAATCTCTGGCAAGAAAGAGTTCATATTTTTATAGAGCTCAAAAGGCAAAGTGCTTACATAAGTCAATAAAAACTCCATCACACCCTGTAATATTTTCATATATTAACTTCAACGTGTAAACACCTGAATTATATAACTGCTCCTTTATCAAACTATACTTCTGAAAGTTAATCATGTCTCATTTTGTTTTTAGATTTATGCCTATGGATACTTTTAGAAGAATATATTTAACCTTTAGAGGTCGTAATAAGTAACAGATTTCTTTATTTTAAAAGCAGCAAAAATGTACTGTAATATCACTTCAGCATATTAGTATCAGCACAATCTTTTGCAGCTACAGTGCGCCAAAGAGATAAATGCATTTAAAAAAATCCTGATTGACAACTTTACTGATTTTCTTACGAAGATTTAGGCTGAGGTGAAAACTATGCCATGTACACAAAATAAATGACACAATGTTATCTTGCATGTATCAATTTGAAATGCCAACATCAGTATTTTGTAGGCCCCAAGTCATGTTTAATAATTATACTGTAATGTAGCCTCCAAACACCATCTTTCATGAAGGACCTAAGTATAAAAACTTGGAGAAGAATGAACATACTTCAGCCTACACACAGGTTACACTCCCATAAAACTTAAACTATATCTAACAAACAACTGTTTAAATATCACTGAAGACATTTATATTACCAGCATTACTTCCGAGCTACTATATCATATAAACTGGCAAAGGTCAGCACCTTAAAACTCCACACAGGATCTATTCCGTGAAGAAAGGAACCCTGAGCCGCCCTTACTGAGGCGGAGGAGCGCCCACTCTCCTCCTCTGTGCTGGCTGAGGGCTGCGCCTGGCCAGCAGGGCCCTCACACTTGCACCCGATGGGCTGGAACAGTTTGCTAGCATCCGCAGCAAGCTTTCAGTCTTCACCTGCACTGACACAGCTGCAGCCTCTATGTAAGCAGCACCCCCGTCGCTTCTTGGGGGATCCCTCCTGGGCTGCAGCACAGGTCCTGTGAAAACAGACTCGCTTTGGTGTTCCTGTAAACCTGCTCGGGTGGGGTGCACGCCAAAGTCCCATAAATCTATTTGGGATTGTTTCATTCCTAAGTAGTGTGGGCAGAGCAGGCACAGGGACACACTCAGAGCTGTCAACACCACGGAGCTCCAGAGACCAACACTAGATGGTGCTGGCTGGCAGGGCAGGGACAGCAGCTGAGCGGCACCTTGCCGAAATCCCGACCTCCATCTGAACTGAGCAAAAGAACCCTAGACTGGCAACACTACCACCTTTGTTCAAGTACTACTGTCTCCTCCAGACTCCATGCAGAAGAATCAACCCGTCTCACTACTACTGTCCTTTGCCTCTTAAAGGGGATTCCCACTTTACGTGTTTCATCTCTGTTTCCTATGAAAATTCTACACGTAGTGCTTTAATGACTAAATCAGAACTTCAGGAACAAGAAAAATGCGAGCACGATCTCAAAGTCTTCTCCACCTGTTAGAACACACAGAGCACAAGACACAACTTTCTATGGCCATTATTTTACAACTCTTCTCAGTGTTTAGCATTATGAGCTGGAAGAAGCTCAGAGATACATCTAGTGGCTCAGGAGACCTGGATTCAAACATCAACTGCAAAAAGCAAGTTCCAGGAGTAATAAGACTTAATAAAGCTACAAAGGGGAAACGTGCTGTGAGAAAAAAATGTACCACCTCCAAGGCACCCACAACAGAAGAGAAGGTGCCACAAAAGATCACCAGAATCCTCAGAGTGATAGTTAAAAGGAGAAGGACAATGGGCTGAGGAATGAGTGGGAGTGAAAAAATCCTGACACTAATTAAAGACTATTTTTTAAAAGAAATACAATGTAGCAAAGAAGCTAGAATACTGCAAGCTCAAGGCAAACTTCTCAAGGTTAATCAAGACTTCTGTGGTGTTCCTCCTGTATAAGAATGCAGATGAAAGAGAAAAGGGACTGCCAGACGTGGTGGCGCACACCTGTAATTTCAGCGCTTGGGAGGATGAGGCAGGAGGATCACCTTGAGTTCGAGGCCAGCCTGGACTACACAGTGAGTTCAAGGGCAGCCTGAACTGCATAGCAAGACCCTGTCTTCAAATGAAAACAAAAACAAAAACAAAAGTGGTGAGGAACTGATAGGCAAAACAAGAATGGAGGGAAAAATGGTCAGAGAGACAGACAGGACTTAGCAATTATTTGGACTGAGGAGTATTAAAACCTACTGTACTTTACAGTACACTGTAAAGCACAGACCATACAATAGTATAGCCTAAAAGTACAGACTGTACTATAACACTTCAGAGGCTGGGAGCCAACAGCACTGTACATCATGAAAAAATAAGAAAGAAAGAAAACAACAGACCGAGATAGTAGCAGAGTTCAGTGTAGGATACAGCAGGCACCAAAGAAAGCTTAATTGAATGAACTCTTTCATCAGGTCTCGGATATTTTACATATTCAAGGAAGAAATCTATCAATTTATCTAGCTTTTCTATCTTTAGGACAAAACTGAAAAAAAATAAGCTTTCAATTCAGAATTACCAGGTAAGAGCTGGGGATTTACCTCAGTGGTTAGAGTGCTTGCCTCGCAATCACAAGGTCCTGAGTTCGAGCCCCAGCAGTGCCCCCCACCAAAAAAAAAATTACTTGTAAACTACAGGATGCCCAGCTACATCTGAATAATAAACAAGAATTGAGGCTGGGGATTTAGCCCAAGTGGTAGAGCCCTTGCCTAGCAAGTACAAGGCCCTGAGTTCAATCCTTAGCACCAAAAATTAAATAAATAAATAAACAAACAAGAATAATATTTCTAGTGTATGTCCTATGTAATATTTGAGACATACGTATTCTAAAAAAATGTTCAGTGTTTATTTGACTATTTGAAATCCAAACAAAACTTGACACCCTATATTTGTACTTGTAAAATTTAGTAATTCTGTATCAACTAGATATCGGATATTTTGAGTAACAGTAGCATCTGAAAAACAGAAAATAGGCAAGGTATTGGGACCTGATTGCACAGATGAACTAATATAAATTCTAAGAGTGTGATAAATATGAATAAAATAACAAGTTTTACAAGTTTCCTTAGAGAAATAAGGTATGTTCACTTTAATATTAACTAGGCATATAAAGCAATAAAAGAAGGTGCTGGAAGCAGAGTATACAGATCAGGAGATCAGAGGAGGGAGTAGTGAAATTCACCCAGTAGAGAGAAAACAAACTTTAACCAGTAAGTAGGACTGGTCCTCCTACAATTCACACATCCAAGGCAGAGAGAAGAGCAGCAGGGCAGCAAAAGAAGGGAGGAGCAGGGAGAATAAAAAGCCAAAGGCTAGAAGCCCGGAAGTGAGGCACTGGGGATGCATGTATCTTCCTGTGTTAGAAGGAAGGGAAAGAATTAGAGAAGCATTGTGAGCATGGTGCTCCATCCCCTTAATACAGAGGTCCCTTATTAATATTTGAGTGCTCCGCCCACTGTGGGAGAAGCCACATTTTCCTCCATCTGCAACCCCCCATAGAGAACATGGCCTCAGGAGAGGTGGAGGAGTCACAGTTAACTAGTCATCCCCTGGCGCTGCTACTCCTTTCTGAGCATGCGCATGGCCCCTGTCTGCGCAATTACCTGACGCGTGGCTGCTGGGGCTATGCTGGGCGACTTGGCTCAGGTGTAGACAGAGAGGGCTGTGCCTACCGAAGGCTCACCACCACTGCTCGCTCTCATTTTCAAGGGAATTACCCTGCTTATACTGACTGGTGTGCTTGAAATGTTTAGGAGTAGGATGCATACTGATGGATTTAAGTTTTATAATACCCTAACATCCTCTCCAAATACAAAAGATGTGAAACGAAATGGGGAAAATGTGACTGCCTATTTTCCTGGCGGTGAGTCCAGTCCACTAGTTTATTTTAGTGTATATTTGAAATTTTCTATTTTTAAAAGTAGGAACATGTGTATCTTCAAGGAGATTTAAGGACAATAATTTTTACACTTGACTTTCTCAATGGGAGAGAATCACAACGGTGCTACGCACAAGATTAATATGACATTCCATTTCCCATGAAATGAATGCTAACTCCTAGAATCACCCTGAAAGGACATCCAATCAAACCACTTTTGCTTCCATGTCTGATTGTCAAGCATAATTCATGTGACTGTAATAGTTCTTAAGTCATATGATTAACAGCATCTCCATGTAAACAAGATATGCTTCACTGAGTAATATAATAAGCAAAAAATAAATAAGTAAAGGTTCCACATTTCTCTCCTTCACTATCTAATGGTAAAATACATGCATGGCCATTATTTGCAGCCCCAATTAAAACACAATTGAGGACAAAACTATATACAAAAGCTGCAAGGTTAGGCAGCTGATATATTCATTTAGGGGTTTTTCCCACAGTGGGTAAGCTAGATTTGTAGTAATCTTCAGTCTTAACCTTGTCATCTACGGTATGCACTTCAGCTGCAGTTATCTGCAGTGTTGTAAAATACCAAATTGAACTGTTCTGCTTGTGATTAACAGTTTTTTTTTAAAAAAAAAAGTTGTACTCAGGCATGGTAATGCATGCTGAAATCCCAGCTAGTATGGAAGCTGAGTAAGGAGGATCACAAGTTCAAGGTCAGTCTAGGTGACTTAGTAAGACCTTGTCCCAAAATGAAAAGAACTGGGGGTATAGCTCAGTGATAGAGCACTTAACTAGCATGAACAAGACCCTAAGTCCAATCCCCAAGACTGAAAAAAAAAGCTGTAAGACATCATCACCCACATCCTAACAACCTGAGCAAAGTAAGTTATAAAATCATGGTTTTTAAAAATTTACCAAAAATGAGGATTAAAAAACCTAAACAAACTAAATTCCAAAGTATTATCCCCTTCACAAGAGAAGAGTCCCAGGCTACCTCCTCCCACATGGCAGCAGGTAGAAGATACAACCACTGCCAGCAAGGATAAGGAGAAATAGGTCAAATTGCTAACGATCTCTCAATGGTTGCATGTAGACAGGGTGACAGACAAAGGAGCCTTACACTTTTTACTCACCTACCAAACTTTCTCCTGGTCCTTGCCCAGGGCACTAGTGATACACAAAAGGCTATAGCTTGGACAGGAGCACTGAGAAGTCCCCTTAGATATGAGGAATCCCCCCACCATGTGCAGAACCCTGCGTCTGACGACGGAGACAGGGATGCACAGTGAGAGAAACTGGCTTCTGAGAGGACTCAGGAGCCTGTCCTCTGAGGGCTGAGGATACAACTGCTGGGTAAAGAACAGGACAGAGTGCCCACGGGGCTTTCTGAGAGTCTAGAACTGTGCCATGGCTTGTGTAGATGGCAGCGGCAGGGCAAAACTTTTTCAATGACTACTTTAGAACTGTGTATTTTAACAAATGCCTTGATTTAATAAAATACAAAACAAAAACAGTATCCAGTATGGAACACAGATACAAACTGATCCTCATGCTCAGAGGAGACTGACGTTAGATGTTGAAGTCTGACCTCTCTGCGAGCTGGACCCTGGAAGCCAGCAGATCTTCACGGTCCTCATTTACATACAGTGTACAGCAGCTGCAGCTGCTCTCGATGAGCTTCGGGGTCCTTCTAAACTATTGTGTTTGCAGATTAAAGGGAAATGCCAAGTGAGAAATGTATAGGAGAACTGGCCAAAGCAAGAAGCATTAAAGACATAATAGTTCCAACAGTAAGGGGAAATGCTCAAAAATCTCCCTTGAACATCCCGCTTTCCTAGTCTTTCATTCTGAAACACGCCCTCACCACCAGGAAGAAGAAAGCTTGTCTTCATGCTAATGAAGCTGAAGCACAAAGACCTTCCTTCCTCTGACAGGATGCGCACAGGGCCTTGTGAGAGGGAGGCTCGTTGGCCTGCGGGCTGCATGTCACCGTTAGTGCGCCTTCTCTTAGGATCTAATTATGGTTGAAAGGGAAAGAGGAAATTAAGTCCTGATGACTCTGTGTTCTAGGTAAGGTTTAGGGTAGCAGAGCCGGTCTGGCTAAGGAAACTGAGCTCCAGCAGCATACAGAAGTGGCAGCTTCTTCTCACCACTAAACTGCTGAGTTACGGAGGCAGCACCGGCCTCATGGAGATATAGTAACACCCACAGAGAAGAAGGTGCTGCCAGTACCTGACACTGGCCAAGAGATGGCTACAGGCGAGCCAATCACTAGTGCTGTCTGTGGATTGGACCCCCAGGGTCCCTGGGAGGTAAGCTCTTGTCACCGTGTTAGACAGGGCACTGAGCAGCCGCCACCGCCTGTGAGGTCACAGAGCCCTTAAGTTGAAATTGGGCTGACTGAAGGACTGAAGGACTCACTGAATCCTGGCTCCTGCTACCTGAAGTACTCTGCACTTTCACAAAGAAAGGAAATAGGGTCAGTTCTAGAGTTAGAGGGCTAGAAGTTCAAATCCTGGTTTTACCAGAACTGTGATATGTCCTTTAGAAGGCAGGTACTTTTCCAAGCCTCTGGTTCATACATAAAATAGAGGTAACATCAACCAATCTATCAAATTACTGTGAAAATTACAGAAATTAATGAAAAGATCCTGCCAGCTAATAGGTGTTCAGTGATAGTTAGGGTTACGATAAGACATATGACACGTATTACTGGTTTCTGAATTACCCACCTATTGTGGGTACCATGTGTGTGCATGTGTGCATCCATGTACGAAGTACACACGAAGGTACTGCTATGGGTGAAGAGGAGAAATGAAAGTGAAAGACAGAGTGAAAGTTGTCCTTCATGACCACACACAGACACAATTTCTTTTCCTAATTTCTTTCCCTAGAGGGCCAAGAACATAGCACCTTAACATTTTAATCAAGGTATGTGACAGATATACACGAGGGACCTTTTATGCTGGAATACTGAGTGGTCATAGGACTGAAAAGGTAAACATTTCAATATGCAAACACTAAAGCAGATGGTAGACTAGCAATGATACAGGTCTCGGAACCACTCAGACTTCCATTCAAATCTTTGTTCCACTGATACATGGCTGTGTAACCTAGAACAAGGAAAGATCATCTTCTGGAACTTCAGTTTCTCTCATCTATAAAATGGATCTAATTGCACCAGGTACTTTGTGCTAATAATTACAATACCTATTAGGACATATGATTATAATAGGTGTAAAACATCAGGTTTCTAGTATATATGAGCTCTAAAAACGGTAGACAAACTAGAATCATTATTATGGTGCTGTGTCCTCTATGACAACCATATCAGAAGCCAACCTGAAGCCCGTACTCCTAGAACCCTGGAAGTCTGAGGCAGGAGGATCACAGCCTGTTCAACTTAATGATCTGGAGAGACTCTAACTCAAAAAATTTTTACAAAGGATGCTGGGGAATTACATCAGTGACAAGGCACTGGTTTGAATTTCTGGTTCAGCAAAAAAAAAAAAAAAAAATCCACTTGAGCTTTCATTTGTTTTGCATGACTCTTACTGTGATACCAATTACTGGACTCTCTTCAGGACTTTCCCAAACACACGGCTTCAAAATTCAGTAATGCTAAAGTTTTCCTTGATTAGTTGTAGAAGGACTTAAATTAGGAAATGATGTCTTTTTAGACACTAGGAATAAATGTTTTATTATATTACAAATGAATGTATCATTTTTATTCATTAAGTTTTTAACCACAGGGACTTTAATTAAAATTCTGTGAAGCCCAGATAGAGGTATTTTGCCTTATATTTTAGGCAAGTTTTTTGGGCACAAGTTTGGCTAGTAAAAAGCCTGAAAATTGAATTCTTTTCTATAGGTGGGCCTTTAAAACACATGTACATACTCTTTCACACACACATTATCAAACATGAAGAACACAGAGGTACATTTGAAGAATGACAGAAAAAACTCAAACTGTAAGGAAAGAAGTCAAGAAAGCTGCAGAACTTGAAGACCAGGAGAGAGCTGTCCAGGAAGGACACAAAGCGCTGTCTTTGAAAGGGATGTTGTGGCCCCCACGGCATAATATCTACAGCAAGGCTCTCGTCTCCCAAGAGATGGGCACGCTAGCAATACGAGGTATTATGCTTTCTGTTCCTATAACCAGGAGATTGATATTCTTTGGTTAGAGTCCATATTCGGCACAGAAGGAGCACAATTAGAAGCCTGAAGCAGCACTTTCCCTTTTTTCCCCAATACAAAAGTCTCCTTCCAGTGTGTGACCTTCCATGCAAAACAGCTCATTTTGAAAGCTTAGCTCCAGTGCCCTAAAGATCCTTGGTTACCAGCCCTGGGAAAGGACATCATGTGATGGAGGCACAGTCCTTTCTAAGTGACAGGGGAACTGTCCTCCTATAATCACCCTTAGAGAAAAGCACACAGCACCACTGCGCCAGTCAGAAGCACTATGGCCTGCGCCACACTCAGAGAGGAGAGCCTGCTCTCATTTTCCATGACTCGGGCTTTCCCCTGAGAAAATATTTCAAGGTCACCACTAATGGGATCTAGCAGTTCAGTTCTTAAGAGCATTTAAAAAACATATTGTACAATTAAATATTGACTTCAAATTTTTTTTAAAAAGACCCCTCCAAAATGCTAACTAGAGCAAAGAGTGTTCTTTTTCTTTCCCTCCACAATCAATGATTATTAAACATGTTCATGCTAGGATTTCTGAATGGTACACAACACCGTACGATGAATATTGCAAAAAATATATACAATATACAGTAAGACACAAGGGCTTTAAAATATTAAGTCACTTACCACGTCAGTAGAAGAAATGGTTGGAAAGTCCTCTAGGGCCAGTGTGGTATGATTAGGTATTGAGATATTAACTGTAAGAAAAGGACAATTTTGACCTTAAAAGTAAAATAGAAACAACTTTAAATGAAGAATGAGGTTCTTTTAAAAAGAGTGAGGCATTTAAAATGCCTTCACTAACAACATAAAGGCATAATGAATTTTGATTTTGATTTATACTAACTGTTCACTTTTCACCAAGATAAAATAATCAAAGACTTAACACATCTGTTGAAATAATAGTATTTAAGGAGCCAGCATAAAATTTGTTCCATTTTTCAACATACACACACACACACACACACAAACATACATACCCCATCCCTGTTACTAAAATACAGCAAATATATTTTGGCTAGTCAAAGAAATGACTGATAATAATCAAGCTGATCATTGGCTTCAAACTCAGTAAAATATCACCACTGAGAGCATCACTAAATAAGAATTTATTAATTTGTACTTTTGAAAATTTAAACTGCATCAGAGAAAGTATATGTTTCAAGTGGGTGAAAATTAAACAGTACTAACTATAATTGGGATGAATAATTTAATTTTAAAAATTATTTTCATACAAATGGTATCATTTGTAGATTTAGGATGTCACAGAATTTTACTTATGAAACATACCCTCTCCTTGTTTTATGAAAATTAAAATGTATTATCTTCATTAAAACATTTTTATCAGATAAAACTCTTTTCTTTTTATGGGACACTTCACTTATTATAAAATAAAGAGTTATTCAAAGAATATTCTTAATTTATGAACATTTGAAATAACACCCGTCGGGTTATTTGCTCATGAAGATCACATAGCTCACTAACAGTCGAACAGCAAACTGCTATTGGGCCCCTCCAAGCCAAGTCGCTACACTACCTGTTCTGTTTGCCATGTTTCGGATCCCACCTACACAAAGCTGAGCGGACAAACACACAGGTTTCTCTGATGGTTGGGAGTCAGGATATGAGACGCAGGCAGGAACAATGAAAAGAACAGGTTTTTGTTCACGGATTTTCCCTGGACTGTAACCCAGTCTCATTTGTAACTTACAAGATCTCAAAAATGTTTGTTTACTGTCATACAGGAAGCCAGGAAAAAAATAAATCAAGGCAAACAAACTGAAGGAGACATTTTAGCCTGTGTTTTGCTCCGTTTTGGAGTCCACTCTGATCTCCAAGGCCTGGACTCCCCCAACGGTGCAACTGTGGGGTCTCCCAGCACAGCACACTGCCTGTCTCCTTACTCTGTCTCGCTCTGAATCACAGAGAAAAATGAACACGCTCTGGGATGTTTGGCCCAAACAGAGAAACAAGAAATCCATTCCCCAAAGAAAGATTAATAAGTCATTACTAACAAAACCTTGCCCTTTATTACTATTTTGTTCTAAAAAGCTTAAAGTGAATTAATTTTATATTATTTGTTTATATTATTTGTTTACATATCTACTTGTTTATTTTAAAATATCCTAGAACACACCATACACATATTTCTATACCCATTTTGCACACTGGCAGATGACTCCCAGCTGGAGGTGGCAGGACTAGTGCTGCAGTCAGAAGCGGAGCTGGAACCATGACCAGTGTGTTCTTTCCTCCCACACAACATTTCCAAGTATCAAAATCACAGTGACTTATGTGGCCGCAGAATTGAGGTGGGACAGTACACGCCAATGTCAGATAATCTGACTCTCAACTGTGAGCCAAGATATCGGGTCCTTTCCAGCTTCCAGAGACAAACAGCAAATGTCAATAGATGGCATCTGGGAAACTCTTCTTCCTGAGCTACACCTTTCAGTGCAATTTCATGAGCTTCCTGTCATAAGACACCAAAGATCCCTTTTCAACACACTTTCTGCACTAAAAGAAGGATTAAAGAGTCAGGGGAAAGCTGTTCAAGTCCCTGCTTGGTGAAATCAATAATGGATAATAGAGACCAGCATGCACTAAAATAGGATTTCAATACGAACTTTCATAATTGCTCTCAAGATTTGGATACATATCAATTCTGCTCACTTACATCCCTTTATCTTTTCAGTTTTGATCTAAAGCAAACTATCAAGCATGTTGGCTCTCAAAATCCCAGAAGACTAGCATCTAAACGACAGGAAAAAGTACATAATACTTTCCCTACTCATTTTAATGAGCAGCTGTTTCAAAATAAAGACTTTAAAAATAAATAATAAAGCACTTACATAAATACATTTTGGCAGGATATTAGGGCCCATAAATAAGATTAAAAGTAAATTTCTTAGGCTCACAGATGAGAAAATGATCAATTACACCTGGGAGCTTGGTCTAAAAGAACCACTGGCCACCATTTGGATCCAGACACAAAGTGTAAATGCTTCGGCAACCAACTGCAGAATGATCCATTTACGTGGGGCTTGCAATATCCTTAATGAGGATTCTGGAAAGGCCAAGTGGAAAAGCCAAAATACACTGCGCTCTGTTCTCACTATTTGTCCCATACCAGGATTTAGAAGCACCAGAACATGGCTAATTTAGACTTAGCCAATTGTCAATAGGGCAGTCTCTGTCCCATACATAGTTTCAGGGAATTTCTAAGGTTGAACCTTTTCCATTATTTAAATTTTTACTTGTTGCTCCTCCTTTCCATGTACCAACTTGACGCTGATCTGCTGCAACAGGGGAATGAACATTGTTAGTGACAGATATTTAAACTTGTATCTGTGACTTTCCCATCTTAAAATGACCTTTCTTTATGTTTAATGAGAGGTCTAAAGAAGAACAAGACTCAGTGAGTCTTCAGCTGCGGTAGCCATGCGTAGAAAAGTGAGGTGCATCCCAGCGGCACTGTTGGCCCAGCGCCTGCACAGGGAATGTCCACAGTGCTGCTCAAGGTTGCCCTTGTGCAGAGTGAGCAGCTACCAGGAACTAACCACCCTGACACCCCTCTCGGCACCTTCACAGGAACAGTACCGTCAGGGACACACACACACACTCAGCTGAGGCCGCAGGTCGAATATAGACAGCAGCCGGTCTCGGAGGACAGATCTGTCTGCACTGAGGCACCACGAACTCAAATTGTAGAGAAGGGAGTACTGTCAGTTGGCCTTAAATTATGGTTCCACCAGCTTCTGTGCACAGCGTTCTCAAACTTCCTCACCGATGAACAATCTTGAGAAAGCAGCTTCGCTCCTGTCACCCACAGGCCCCTAACGTGCAGAAATGGATTTGAAACCATCCACCTCATGTGGCTGCTGAGTGGATTAAGCAGCACGATAAAGGCAAAGTGGTCAGCACAGGACCGGCACCCGGTACGAGCTGCATGACCAGCACAAAGATCACTAATAGCTCCCGGGCTGCAGCAAGCAGAACTCACCCATGGGGAAACTATCGGCTACCTCCTATGGGTTTGACAATGATTAAACGTGCAGTATCTTCTATTAAAATACCCTAATAAAATACCTGCATTTACATGATTCATATGAAATATTAGCCCGATCTGAATCTGTACCCACAACATATTTTCTTAGCGTTACAGTGACTCTAAGTGGAAATGATTAACCTGATGTGAGCAGAAAACCTTGAAGATTATTTTCCATGAATATGAAACTTTAATGTCTTATTCCGTTCTATTTAAGCAATATTTTAAGGATACTGAGTTAACTGGAGAAGAGGTGGAGGATATAACTGAGCACGCTCCTTGCTACATGATCACGTCCCATTTATTTAAGGGTAAGGTAACTTGAGCATACTGCTATCTCTTGGGAAAGTCCAGTATTTATGCTCTAAATTTCTAAACCAATAAAAGGGAAGAAATGATTTCTGCAGAATAACAAAGTGAATCAAGAAAATTCTAGGCGCAATAACTGTTGGGGAAATTACCTGCCACTCTCTCAGCTTTAAATCTTAAACAAAATAGTTTTTCTTATTTAGCCACTATTTCCACAAAAACTTCACCTCCATACACACCCATTATTACATTTACAAGGTGTTATAGACTTTATTCTGGGGAAATGTCTTAGTTTGTGTTTCATGCAAAACCAAAGCTAGAGAGTCTTCCAGGCCTGGTGATAATCCGGATTCTCTGCTCCTCCTCTTCTGATTCCTACAAGCGTTATTTGGTAACTGCCAAAATACAGGTTAGGGCAGTAAAAGGAAGCTAAAACAGTGGATGTTTCAAGTATCTGTGGTTTTCTCAGAAGACCCTGTTACCAGGAATGATAAACATCAACTGTCCTGGCGAAGGAATTTCACAAGTGCCGGCCTGAGCAGGGCTATGACAGCTCTCCTTGCTGTTCTGACCTCAGTCTGTGATTTAACCCTGCATCATAAAAAGGGAACAGCACACAGTAAAAGGAAAACTGCATACAATATGGTACAGTTCATGGAAGATAAATTAAGATTATCTCTCCTTTCCTTATTTTCTAAATGGGCTTTTTAATTGTGAAATACATGTGGACTATAACATTGGACCACGATCCAACAGTTCTTTTTAATGGTAATAATGTATTGGTACATTGTATTTATTAAGGTAATAGAAAAATCCTATTAAAGAAATGATTTTAGAATTCTACTGTAGTGGTAACAGTTTTACAGCATCGGGAAGCCTTATGATGTGGGTGAAGGTATGGAAAAGGAAGCCGCAGCTACTGCCAATCATTCGGCTTGGTCTCCTGGTTCCACAGCAGGGAGGCGGCCAGCTTCTGCCCAGAGGACAAGAGTCAGTAACACTCAGTGTCTGAGAAAGCATTTCCTCCTCTGAATTACTCATCCATTATTAAGCAAGTTCTCCTGGAACAGTCAACAACGAATCAATAAAATATATCTCCTCTGTTAACGGTATAGTGTCTGTCCCCTTGAGGCTATTTTTCTCGCTTTTATAATTTATCACTTTTAGCAGGCATCTTCTCCTCCAGATATACAACCAACACCTGGTCAGGAAATTCAGTTTGACCTTTTCTAAAATATTAACATGCCCTCAGAACAGTCACTATAACCTTCACACATTAGGCAAATGAAAAAAAGAATAAAATGTGGAATAAAAATGCTGGAATAAAAATGTGTCCTTTTTTTGTGCTGGGATTGAACTCAGGGCCTTGTCCTTAGTAGGCAGGCACTCTACCACTGAGCTAAAACCCCAACTCCATCAAGTCTGGGTCAAATGAAAATTGGACATCTGCTCATTTGAAAATAATTAGCACTACTTGAAAAATAATACCTTTGATGATAAGTAACATATCTAAATGTGCATACACACATTTTCTATTTCATTGCAAGCCACACAATTCTCAAAAAGCAACAAAATAAACTCTCAGTAAACTTCTAGTGAGGGGTAGAAGAGAAAGGAAAAAGGAAAAAGGAAAAGGAGAGATGAAAAGATGAACTGGAGGCTTCCTAGCACAACATTCAAGCATCTGTTTTTGAATGAATCATATAGATTCATCAGAACCAAACACACTGCCTGTGAGACTTTAAAAACCTTTTCTACATGACTATGCAACACTTCTATAGTCTTGAGGCTCAGTGGAATAGTGTAAACACTCCAGCTCCGCGCACTGACCTCCTTAGCTTTTTCCTAAGAGCGGCTGTGATGTTCCACATTTGTCTCCAGTAGCATGCTGGGTGCTAACTTCACAGCAAGCTGGGCCGCAACAGAACTGTCACTTAGTAACTTTCCCCAGGAAAATTTCAGAAAAAATGAATCTTTGAACCTCTTCAAAGAATACAACTAAAGGACTAAACTGTGGCATCTTATTTATAGGATAGTGAAAAGGATGAAAAAGACTAAATTTCTGTTTAGTGTCCATTAGGTGCCAGGCAATTTTACATATGCTGAGTCATTCAATGTTCACAGTTAACCTTTACGAGTAGGTGCAATTACTGATGCAGTACAGAGATTATGACAGAGACAAAAAGACTGAGCAGAGCCAGCCCACAGTCACACTGCTGGTTAGTGTCAGAGGTGAAATTCAAATCCAGCTTCCTTCTCTCTGAAGCACATGTTATTTAAACTACATCACATGGATAATTTTGTACACTAAGACAAAATGAAATATGGTGAGCTGTCCTTCAATTGGATATTCCTGTTTTCATTTTGGTTTTTGAACTGAAGAAAGCTTACATATTTCTGCTATATGTAACTATCAAGGCAAGGTGGGAAGTAAGACATGGACTGGCTCCATATTCATCAATAGCTATCCCATTTCCAAGAAATAGGAATTTAGTACACAATCATGTATTTATCCCAGAAAGTCACCCCCTGCCCTGGCTCATTTCCCTCCTTAGGTCTTTAGTGAGCCCAGGACATAGCACTGTGTTATCAGTCAGTAACTGCAGCTAAAAGGAAGAGAGAAAAGGTGTGTCAAGAAAAGGAAAATTGGGACACGATGATGTTCTATGGAAGTGAGTGAGAACACAATCAGGAAGGAGGAGAAGGGGAGGAATTAGCTCTATAAAGACAGAAAGTCATGATCCACTGTGGGCACAAAGGGAGCTTTCTCAGTGATTTCAGCGGCACCCCATCTCCATTTCTGTAAACTCGGGGCTCCATCTGTGCAGTCGCTGGTTGGCGGTTCCACACTGTACCATCCTGGTGTTGGAAAACTGCCATCAGACAGTTTAAATACTACTGACTCACCAACGGCGCTCTTCTGCTAAGCATGCACGTTGTGATGAAAGGCCGGTCTTCTGCTGTTTTTATAATATTCACTCAAGCTGTACATGCATCTGCATTATTCTCTCACTAACGTTTCTCAGTCTCCTACCAAAGAGTATTAAATTTATGATGGGTCTGTGCAGTTTGTTACTAGAAGTATTAAGGTTACAGGAAAGCATTACGGTTGTCGAGTAGCTATCAAGGTTATGATGGAAATACACAAAGACTAATCTCACAGAGTCTTACAAAATATGAGATTGTTATGAACATGCAAACAATGCCCATTTGCCTTTTTCCGAACCAGAGACAGGTTTCACTTCTGTGGGTTTAAAAATCCCTCTTATTGTGTACACATCTGGCCCACTGTACAGGACAGTGGTACAAGCAACGGTCTGGCTACAGAATGAGTCAACTGCCTGACAGAGTTCAGTTAGAACAGAAAATGATAGAGATGGGTGTGTGCACACAATCATTCACACTGAAAGCTAATGCTGTCTCTAAATTTTAATGAAGGTTAACAACAATATTAATACAGCTAGCATTTACTCACTACATATTTTAAAACATCTGAAGTACTTTATCTGTAATTATCTCTTATTTTCTGCAAAACAATTCGACAAAGTCGTACTATTACTAGACCCATTTTACATGTGCTCACTTCAACAGCACGTATACATGACCCATTTTACAGACATAAGGGTGAGACAAAGCTACTGCAGGGAAGGAATGTGCCCAAAGTCACAGATGTGGCACCAGCCAGTTGGGACTCAAGTACAAGATTTCCTGACTTCAAAGCCCTCTTGGAAACAACCCAAATGCCCAACAATTAAGGAATGGCTAAAGAAGATGTGGTTTTTCTACACAATGGAGTACAACTCTGCCATAAAAAAGGATAAACTAGAGTCATTTGTAGGTAAATGGATGCACCTTGAGAATATACTCTTAAGTGAAATAAATCAGTCACTCATGAGTACACATCAAATTGTTTCTCTGATATAAGAAACCATACGTGTACATAAAGACAAAGAGGCATAATAGATATTAGGTAAAAGAAAGATAATATTCAAAAGAGAGGAGAACTAGAAGGGGAAAGGAAGGAAGGGAAAAGGGAAAAATGGAAAAATGGAAATAAACTTGCTGTAAATAAGGAAAGGGGGAAATGGAAGGGGGGGACCAAGATACATCATGTACAGGTACAAAATAACTATGATAAACGTGATCATTATGTATACAATGTACCAATGCATGTTCTTGGTTAAAAAAAAAAAAAAAAAA